>JAKTRY010000092.1:0-53144 GCA_030579935.1 Ambrosiozyma cicatricosa | reverse complement strand
TAAATTAAATTAAATTAAATTAAATTAAATTAAATTAAATTAAATTAAATTAAATGTAATGTAATGTGGATAATTAGCTGACTATTCATACTGGAAACTGCTGTATTCCTTCTCATTAATTGCTGTTGAAAGTTGAAACTCGAATCGAGACTCGAGACTCGAGTGTTGGATCGACTTGGCCGGAGTACGAAAAATTTGGAAGTTGGATTCTTCAACGTTCAAACTGCCAAATTCCATGTTAATTGCTGGCATTAATCTAGCAACTTAGGTCCACTGTTTACATGAATCGCAAAAAAGACTATATATATATTCAATTGTTATGGATATTACTACAAATTCCTGATGTCGAATATGCCATTAGTTTAATACATTCGATCTCTGTTTCACCAACGAAATTCATATTCTTTTCAATCCAACGTACAATAACATTCAACGATTAAGAATAGACGCAGCGGATATCCATAATATGGAAAGATGTCGATCCTCTTATTATTCTAAATTGTTCCTCTCTTTGACAAACCCTGGATATGCAAATTGGTTAAGTTATATAAGCAATGCACGGGTTGACTTGGTCGGATTGCTTGTTTTCGTTTCAGATAACCGGTTCTATAAGTTTTTTTGCTTGTCACCAACTTCGCCTTCCTCAATACGAATATCAATCACCCGTTTTTTTCGTGTTTTCTTCAACATGGACTATATACTCGTTCTTCTGTTGTCTGATCGGCCTAGCTATCGGCATCAAATTGTTCTTTTCTCTGATGTTGTTCCCTAGCGACTGTGCCGAGTGCTTATAAGCTGCGTACGTGGACATAAATGATGAATCCCGGCTTTCCATCTTTTCAATGATTATATTCATGGCTTGTAAATCAAATTGATATCCCTTTAGACCATCGATGCCTTCAGCTTTGAATTATCTCTATCAAACAATGTTTCCAATCTAGAATTGATTCGAAAAATCATTCAGCCTTCTTTCAAGTTCAGAAATTGAAATCTAAAACCACATCTACATGAGTGTTAAGCTAATACTCCTTGAACACTCACAGTTTCAATTTGCTCAACATGTTTACTATCCATCCCATCAAAGAACATGAGTTCAGTACTATTATTAAAGAGTCAATGAATATAAATACGACATAAAGTCCATCCATTGAATGATTGATTGACTACCAGTTTTTCGTTACCTCTCCTCATCAATCACTGAAAACCTCACTCAAAGTTCAACCAAACGTCTTTTACCAAAAATCAATCCACAATGAGATTTAACGCTTCCACTCTTTTCTTGATTGCCTTGACTGTTCAACAAACCAGTTCTCTTCCAATTCCAACCGCTGTTGAAGACTTTGTTCTTCGTTGTATGTTAACTGGTGGTTCAATGTCAAGTTGGAGTCAAATTTCCTCTACTTTGACAAGTGTTGGTAACGTCTTGAATACTGTTACTTCATCTATTCAAAATTCCAACCAAAGCTCAAGTTCATCGACAAACCAGTCTTCCAATCAAAGTTCAGGTTCATCTACAAACAAAAGTTCTAATCAAAGTTCAGGATCATCATCAAACCAGAATTTTGGTACTTCATCAAACCAAAACTCAGGAACATCAACCACAAACACTGGATCTACAAACACTTCAAGCAACAACAACTCAGCTCAAAGTTCATCATCAAGTTCTAACTACAGTGTTGCTGAATCCTCTGGCTCTGCTTCAAAATACGGAAGTTCCACAGATTCCTCCAATAACTCTTCTCCAGCTTCTCCAACCACTTCAACCAATGATACCACCGATGATGCTGATGAAGGTACCACTGGATCTAACAGCAACGTATCATCCGATTCTTCATCTACTGCTTCATCAAATGGTTCCAAGAGCACTTCAGGTTCAAACTCTGAATAATCCGCTGAAAGTTCCGGTGATGATGCCACTTCAAACTCTTCTTCTTCTGAGGCTGGTGCTGATTCTAACTGATTTGATAAATACACACATTATTTAGACTCCTCTAACGCAACTGGACTGGTCACTGTCCATCAACACAACTCTTTATTCCATGATTTGATGAAGGTTCATATCTACACTTTTTGAATCATTGTTACAACCACAATACTTTTGTGTTATTCTTCTACTCTCATGCCCAATTTCTTCCGTACTGATCTGTTATAACTAACTTTTTGCTAACTTTTATTTCTTTGTATCATTATAAACGTCAATATATACTTTTGCTAAATACATTACTGTGCTACACATACCTACAATGATACCGTTGATAACCATATGGTCGCCTTCAAACTTCACTATATCGATCTGACAAACTCTCTGAGATCCTTCTCAATACGAACAGATCATGTGACTTCGGAAAATTTGGAAAGAAACAGCTCCGAGTCCCTGAATTCCAAGATATATCAAAAACGAACGTTTAAGTAGCTCATAGACCTCATGGGAAGCCTGAATTACAGTCTTAGAAGTGTTAGGCTGGCGTGATTTGACATTGTTTGTTTTGGTTTCAGAAGCAGCTGGTTCGTTAAATTGCGCTTGTCCACAATCATAGAACTTCGCCTTCCCAATGCTGACTCAATACTGATCGTCCGTTTCTATATATGCTTTTTAGATGTTAACGAGTTATTTCATTGTTTGATGACTCTGATCGGCCTAGTTATCGGCTTTCAATTCTTCTTTTATGTACAGAAGTTGTTCCCTAGCCGCTGTGCCAGGTGCTTGGATGACCTGAACCCTGGACATAAACGAGGGCCAACAGTGTTTAATCATGCATGCGAACTTTCAACTCATCTTGATAACTTTGTATCAGTTTGACAGCTGACACTCGAGTACCCCTTTGGACAAGTTGAATTGGATGCCGAACTGTCTACTTCAATCCGTGTTAAGAAGATCTAGACTTGACTTCCCAAGAATTAGCTAGGCGTCTTGTCTTTGTCCTCTTCAAGCTGTATTTGGAACATGAAACCAATCGCTGCAGACTCACTACACCTAAGCTACTACTCCTCGAGAGAACAGTACCTAGCTTCAAACATTCCAAAAGAACTCAAATTCAATTGACCAAAGAACAAAAATTGAGAACTTTAATTCCAAAGTGGATGATTATAAATATAACACAAGGTCCATCCATTGAATGACTTACAAGTTTTCAAATTACTTCTCATCATTCATACCTCCATCAACACTTCCTTTCATCATCCAACAACTTTACTCAACCTTCAATTTATTATATCTACAAATACTCCAATGAGATTAAACTCATCTGCCCTTCTTTTGATCTTTTTGGCTGCTCAACAAATCAATTCTCTTCCAATTCCAAATGCCGAAAATAGCTTGTTACCTCGTTGTATGCTAAGGGGTTCAATGCCAAGCTGGAGTCAAATCTCTAGTACTTTGAGCAGTGTTGGAGATGTATTGAACAGCGTCACTTCAGCTATTAAAGGTTCCAATCAAAGTTCAAGTTCAAATTCATCAACTAATCAATCTTCCAACCAAAGTTCAGGCTCAACTACAAATCAAAGTTCTAACCGAAACTCTGGATCACCATCCAATCAAAACTCTGGCACTTCAAACACCAACAACACTGATTCAACAAACACTTCAAGTATCAACACTTCTGTCCAAAGTTCATCATCAAGTTCGAATTACAGTGCAGTACAATCTTCTTTATCTGTTTCACAGAACAACTCTTCTACAAATTCTTCTAACTCTAGTGAGAACTCCGACTCGTCACCATCTCCAGATTGTCCTTCTGTTTCTCCATATGCTTCTCCAAGCACTTCCATTACTGATTCTGATACCACTGATTCTACCAGTGTTTCTTTCACCGATGACTCCACTGGATCTGAAACTGGTTCATCGACTGACTCTTCATCCAAGAGTGAGACATCTACTGGCACCGACACCAACACTTCTACTGGTAGTGGTACCAATACCGGAACGTCTACCAGTACAAACGGTGGTTTATCATTTGGTGCAAATCTTAACTTAGGTGCTGGTTTAAACATTGATACATCCACTGGAACTTCCACTTCCAATAACACTTCTCCTGATACAGATACCGACACAGACACATCTACTAGTACATCCACTGGTACAGAGACCAACACAGAGACCAGCACCGATACCAAATGATCAAATGAGATGTCGGTGGTATAACTCCACTTAGAATTTTTTTGCTTCTTCTTTTGATTTCAATAATCATCTGATGAAGGTTGATATCTATTGTCTTTGTTATACACATATCTACAATATACTTTGCAACTTTACTCTTATTTTTGTGTTATTCTTCTCTTCTACGTACTGCAATATATATACTTTTTGCTAACTTTTATTTCTTTGTATAATTATCCTCTAAGTTTTACTAAATACATTACAGTGTCATATACGATTACTTCAACATTTAACACACACATATAATGGAATCTGGATATATCTGAAATTTGAAGCAGTTCAGGGAGACTGGATATAGGCTATATCATAATTGGTATATAGTTCCCCCGCCTTTCATTGATCTGAAATTTTCTTTTTTCACAGGTTTTTCCAACTGACCATATATTATATTTTGATTTGCCGCATTCTTATTCTTACTCATGAGGTCGATGCATGAATTCATTCATGAATATGATTTTCATGTGCTATATTAGTCAATATAGGTATTTGGACGGTACGGTCCTTTCGAGTTGGGCGTGGTAAAATTTCAATCCTAGGTTTCAGATTTGTCTCATGTGTGTGAAAAGTTGTCCAAGGTCCGATTGAGTTGGTTGGTTATTTGAACAATTAACTAAAAAAGAAGTCAATTCCATTAAAAGTAGCTTCTCATTTAGCAGAAGAATGTACCAACAAATTTCTAATCTTATCTAGTCAATAGTAGCTCTCTTATCGCACATATATATATATATACGTACCGTACAGTGAAGGCTGCATTGAGACCGATTTGTATGTAGCGTAACGTAACGTAACGGCATTTACTTCGATAACCCGCCATGGCCATGGCCATGGGCTTTACTTAAGCTAGGCTAGTCCACTATCAACAAAGAGCGGCCGCGCGACAGTACAGGGAATTTGTTCACCTTCTTCTGTTCTGCAAAGAGAGAGAACACAACACCTTAGCTCTAAGCTGACTTCTCCAAGACGTTCCTCCAGAATGAATGAAAACCATCAACATTTGCACCCTCCCGTCTTCTGTCTTACTTCCCGTGTTTCTTTTGCTGGTTTCTAAAAGTCTCTCCTGATCCCATCTGATATCTCATCCTGAATCAAAACAACGAAAACAGCATCACCAGATACCATGACACTAGATGAATCCACCCCACTTGCCTCAAAGTCAAGAAACCCAAGTGTTGCATACCCAATCAACATCCAACAGCAGGCTTCAGGTATGCAGATGCCAATCATTTCAAGACAGCCGAGTGCAGTTAGACCATCACATTCTACTTATTTACTGGGCTCTCCATTCGCCTCAGTGAAAGGTCCATCTTCAATCTCAGCATTCGCCAATTCTTTCCAAAGAGCACAATCTTTCAGATCATTAGAACCAAGAATAAAAGCCAGCCGTTCCTATTTCCAAGATGATGAAGAATTAATTGATCCTGATACCCTAGCTCCATCTCAACTAGGACGTAAGATATCCACTGTGTTTCAAGACCTTCGCAAACCTTTTGACTCTGGTTCTACTTTTGATGAAGCTGCCGTTGACGATGCCTCTTTCATTGACCATTCTTTCAGTAACCAATACGGTGCCATAAGTGGTCCGTATGAAATTTCAAGAACCCCTTCTATTGTCTCTCATGCTCCAACTTTATCATTTGTCGGAAACCCATTATCTCGTGTCATGAGTAATGAGACTGAATCGTTGTTTCTAAGGCATGTTGAAAGTAGAGATGGTAAATTGATGACCATGGTTATACCTAGATCTAATGTCTCCCAAACTATTTTCAACTCTATTAATGTCCTTATTGGTATTGGTTTATTGGCACTTTCCAAGGCTATGACTTATGCTGGTTGGTACTGGGGCATTGCCCTTTTGATATATTCCGCTAGTATCACTTATTGGACAGCCACCTTGTTAGCTAAATGTATGGACACAGATCCAACGCTCTGCACCTATGCTGATTTGGGTTATAAAGCCTATGGTGCCAAAGCAAGATTATTCATTTCTTTACTTTTCTCAGTGGAATTGTTAGGAGTTGGAGTTTCCTTGATTGTGTTATTTGCTGATTCATTCAATGCTTTTTTTCCTGATATTTCCACTTTCCATTTCAAAATCATTGGTTTCTTGATCCTTACTCCATTCTCATTCTTATCATTGCGTGTCTTGAGTAACATTTCACTTCTGGGTATCACTTCCACCATTTCCTTGGTCATCTTGGTTGCCATCTTAGGTCTCTCAAAACCAACTTCTCCTGGTTCCTTGATTGATCCAATGTCAACAAATACACATCCAGACTCACTCAAAAGTTTGCTTATCGCCTATGGTATCATTCTAGGTCCATTCGGTTCCCACTCTTTGTTCCCTGCATTAAAATCTGACATGGCTGAGCCAGAACAGTTTAAGAAATGTTTGAAAGTCACATATGGAGTTGGATTTTTCGCGGATGCCACAATGGCACTAGCAGGTTTCGCCATGTTTGGTGTTGGTATCTTAAATGAAGTGACAAAATCCGTTGTCTTGACAGAAGGTTATCCTGCATTCGTTTACCCATTAGTGAGTATCTTAATCTCCATGGTTCCATTGGCCAAGACTCCAATCAATGCACTACCAATCATCAACATTGCTGAATTCATGTGTGGTATAACACCTCAACAACTGAGTGAAAAGGGTCAAGAACCAACATTCAAAGATAAATTTTCAGCTGGATTTATCAGAGTTTGTGTCAATTTTGCGTTCCTTACCGTTGCCATCATTTATCCTGAATTTGATCGTATCATCGGTATCTCTGGTGCCTCTCTATGTTCTATCATCTGTGTTATCTTGCCTTGTGGATTCTACGTTAGACTTTGTGATCCTCCTAACAAATGGTTCTATTATACAGTTATGGTCTTGGGTGGTATCGTTGGTACTGCTGCTACAATCGCCAATTTAATTTGATCATACCAGTATTTCATTGACATCATTATTGTTAATTCATTCCATACCCCCACCCCTTCCAGTTCGCATCTCATCATTTGAAATTCGTTATACCTCTTTGCATGCATTTAATTATTGAATTTACGATCTTTTTTGTCTTTGCCTTTTGGTTCATAGACATTTTTGATTATTCGCATATATCATTTTTTTATATGATTTTCATCATTTATGCCCCCATCCCCACTTTAATCCTTTTGTTACTATCTTGCGTTTTGCTTGTTTTAATTACACCTTTTAAAGAAGAAAGTTATTCAATTTGTTATCTTTCCTGTTTATTTTTTATTATTTTTGGTTTTTCATATAGTTGTCTTGCCATGACTTTTTCAGTCTCACCGTATAGTTTACATTTTTTTGAACTGGTTGTATTACTTATCATAAATTTAAAATTTCCCATTTTGCATTCAAAGTCCTACATACTAAAAGTAACGAGAAAAAGGCAAACTAATCTTCCACGATCGTCTATGCTACAAATTATATTAATCGAAAAGGTACACAAAATAACTTCAAAAGCTAACCATCAAACTCAGACAGAATATTGTTTCACGACAACTTTCTGTTTCTTTTCAGCATTCTCCTTCATCTTATTATGGATCTTTCTCTTTCTAGCTCTTCTCAATCTTTGTTTATCTTCTCTATTCAACTCTTCTTTATTCATAACAACACCACTCTTCAATACAACTTCATTCTTACCAATCTTTCTATTGGTTCTATACACTTCTTGAGGAGCCAAAGTATCATTCGAGGCCATAGTCAATGGAGTTTGATCCTCAAGTTGAATAGTCGATGTTTGCACTTTAATATCCACAAGTTGTTGTTTTGGCTTCGGCACGAAATGAGCAGATGTTAAAGAATCCAATTTGTTCATCAAGCCACTGAACAATTCACTGATTTCATCATGAGCTTTCTTTAATTCTTCATTCACCGTGTCTGATTCTCTTTCAAGGTATTCATCTTCATAAATTTCAGCCAATGATTTAGCAGACTTCGTCTCGGAGACTTCCACTTTAGAACTTGGTTTGAAATCATTCAATTCGGAAACGATTCTCTTTTTCAATTCATCGAATTGTTGATCTTTGATTCTTCTTTTGATTATCTCTTCAATTGATTCAGTGACTTCTTGAGTGATCACAGGAACAGGCTTAGCTGTTCTATCGAATTCCAAGTCTTCTTCCAATAAGGCATCTGCATCTCTGTTCTTCACTGATGCTTCACCTTTCATCGTCCATTTCTTTTCAGCTATCGATTCAGCTTCTAATTGTTCAATCTCCATTTGTATTTGTCTTTGTTGTTTTTCAAAAGTGGACAAGTTTTCGGTATCTTTACCCTTCTTCTTATCATCTTCCTCGTTGTCGTCTTCATCATCTTCTTCACCATCATCCATGAAATCAGCCATAGCAGAATTGAAAGCCTCATCGTAATCCTCTTCTTTCAAATCTTCACCTTTAGCAAACGTCACCTTACTTTTTTTTGTCTGATCATTTGCAACAAGACCACTCATACCAGCGTTCTTATAAGTAGAAGGATCAACTTGTTTCTTGAAGAAATCATCATAAGTGTACATTTCTTCCTCTTCATCATCATCTTCATCACTTAAATCGGCAAACAAATCAATGTCTTCATCATCATCACCATCTAATCCATCACCTGCGTCTTCTAAAGCTTGAACTTGTTTGTTGTAATCATCAATGGAGAAAAACTTATCATTTAGTCCAAATTTATCCTTTCCTGGAACAAAATCAACATCCGGATTTTCTGTGTTTGTGGTTGCTGGTGTAAGTGGTTCTCCAGTGGCATTTTGTTCCTCTTCTTCTAAGTCTTCCACTGCATTGTAATATTCAGCTTCTGAATCTTCTTCCTCATGTTCGTCCTTCTGTTTCTGCTCTTCCCCATCTTCAGCTTCCTTCTCATCATCATATTCTTCCTCCTCCTCTTCGTCATCGTCATCATCTTCTGATAACGTAGGAGAACCAATCAAATCACCATACCGTTCTTTGAGTCTAGGTATACTTTCAAACATAACATTTTCAACACATCCATCAACAACCAATTTCACTTGTCCCCAAACTTGAGATGGAACCAACCCATCAACGTGGATCTCATCAAGCACAGAATTAGATGGTGTAATTGGATCCAAAATAGATTTGACTTCTTTTAATATACTGTTCACTGGTTGTTCTTCTCCTTCATCGGAACTTGATTTGATGTCTTTTTGGATGTTGAATATGATTGTTGGATCATCTGCTATTTGATCTAATAAACTCGTCATTTGTTGTATGTCTTTTTCTATTGATTTGCTGATATTGTGGGGTATGGTTTAGTGTGATTTACTACATTTGAGGAAACATTTAAAGGTAGGCATTGAAAAATAGGTTCAGGTTTTTTTGTAATTTTTTTCTAAATTTTTTAAAGATCGAGAAATAAATACGGCCAGCTGGCTCAGCGGCTGTCAAACATCCAATAGCCGCACAGCCCGCGACTATCGACACTAGAGCGCGTCGATAACATCGATAATATCGAACAACTGTTAATGATCTCTAAAGTTTCCCGAATCCCACGTGTGCATGCCTGCTCGGAGTAGCTGTATAAGGTTTTCACTTTTGCCCATACAAGTTGCTTCAACACAATTAATTTCATCCATCCACCTGTGCACAAGATCAAGTTATGCTGACCGGCCCCACCTACAGGGTATAAAATGACCAAGGCAACTGCCTAAAACCATTCCGCTTGAACTGCACTTCTAGTTCTTAGTTCAACTTGACCTTTTCAATCAGCAAGAGATTATCAGATAACGATAGGAATAAACAACCCCAAAAACAACTTCAATCATGTCACAAATGATGCTGATGCTATTGGCGATGCTGCAAATAGAGTGTCTTGTGAGAGCACAAACCCCATTGATATCATCCAATGAAGCATGGCAATACTCATTAGATCAACAAAACCTTTTGAAACATTTAGGTGGTATGGGACCATACGTTGAATCCAGTGGATTTGGATTACCCGTCAACCCACCTCCAAAGGGACTCATAGTTGACCGTGCATTCGTTCTTGCCAGACATGGTGAAAGGTTCCCAACAGTTAGTGTTGGTGATGATTTGAATGCCACTTATACAAAATTGAAGAAAGCCGATGCTGAACTGGCTCAACCGGACAAAGGTCCACTCAAGTTTGTTTCCAATTGGGAATACCTTACTGAAGATCCATCAGACTACGAGAATTTAACTTGGACAGGACGTTTTAATGGGTTTACAGAAACTTACAAGTTGGGCCAGTTGATAGCTGAGCAATACTCTCATTTATATGACCCAAAACAAGTTCTGCCCGTTTTTGCAGCTGACAAGAAAAGAGTTTATGAGTCTGCAGTTTCATTTGCCAATGGGTTTCTCAATACCGATGATTATTATTCATTACCTGACCCTGATCTTGCCATTGTTATTCCTATTTCTGAAAGCAAGAAGTCTGGAGCTGATACTTTAACCACAGGTAAATCTTGCAAACCATACCATAAACAATCAAACTACCGTCCACAGAAACGTTACAATCCAACGTTTTTGCACGTGGAAGCAGCCAGAATTAACAAAGCTTCTCCAGGTTATGATATCACATCAGAAGACGTGGAAAACTTGTGTGCCCTATGTGCTTTTGAATTGAACCGATTTGGCCATTCTGAAGTTTGTCAAGCACTATCTCAAGAAACCTTGGTTGGATTCGAGTACATCAGAGACACATTATTATACTACACCAAGGCAAACCATCCATTCACATTCATTTTAGGTTCCGTTTACGTGAATGCCACATTGTCATTATTCGAATCCGATAAAGTTCCCTATAATGGACAAAAAATTTGGGTTAGTTTTAGTCATGACACAGACCTACTATATTATTTAAACTCCATTGGTGTGTTAGACTACCAATTGGAAGATGGTGATTTGAGCATTGACAAGATTGATTTCCATCGTTTTTTCAAAACCAGTGAGTTGATTCCAATGGGTGCTAGAATCATTGTTGAAAGATTGTCTGATGCAAGTGACAATAAATGTGTTAGAGTCATTGTGAATGGTAATGCCATTCCTTTGAAGAATTGTCAGGATGGTGTTGGGTATACTTGTAGCTTGTCTAAGCTGAGAGACATATTTATGAAAAGGTTGGGTGATGATGAGTATACTAGATGGTGTAAAGTGAAGCATAAGAGGCCTCAGTGGTTGAAGTTCTATTGGGATTGGAAAGATAGAATTGAGTTCAATTAGGTTATAAGATTGTTTAAAGTTTAATGAAACTTTAATATACCTGCATTAATGTATACCAGCTATCGAGTGAACTGTGGATTACCATCAATACTGGCCTCTTAACTTTTTGCATATACGCTCTAAGCTTATATATAAATCCATCGATATTAATTAAACTTTTATAATAGCAATTTATGAAAATAAGAAACCAAATTTAATTACTAATTATAAGACTGTATATAAAGATATCAAGAACAAGAGGATTAAACACAAAGTATATTAAGGGAAGTAAAGTAAAGTAAAGTAAAGTAAAGTAAAGTTAATGTAATTAAACATTATCAGCAACACGAGGGTAGTACAAAGCGTCATACACGCCAAACCTTGCAATTGAATAGGCATCAGATAATTTATTCATTCAAATCGAAAGCATACTTCGAAGTTTGTCTTAACTTCTTACCAAAAATAGTGAACAAAACAGGACACAAGATCAAAGCAACACCAAACAAACCTAACACCATACCTGCCCAATTAGTATGCATATCATCAAACATAAACTCAGCAAACAATGGGAATCCACCACCAAATGCAGATCTTAAGAAAGTGTTTGCAGCCATTGCTGATGCAGCAAAGACAAGATAACTATCAATGATATAGTTCATTGCTGGGATGAAAATGACCAAGATACCAAAACCTGTGAATAATCCAGATAGCGTAGGAACAATCCATGGGATATCATCATGATAATGACCTGTCCAACAGAACCATAAGACACCAATTGGGAAGGCAACTGCACCTGGAATCATCATAGGTAGTCTAGCTTCAGGAATGGTTCTGTTGCCGTTCATTGCTAATTTCTTTCTGTATTTTTTCTCTTGAAAGATACAAAACACACCACCGAAGAATTCACCTATGATTAAACCAATGAATGGTAGTTCTGCGACACCTGGTTTCATCTTATAACCTCTTTGGAAAACAATTGGGTAAGCTGTTAAGAACAGGTACACCATACCGTATATGAAAGACATGTAAAGAGAGATCAAGAATAGAATAGGTTCAGTGAATAACATTCTTAATGGTCTAGTCAAAGTTTTCTGTACAACTTCTTGAATGGTGAAAGTGAAACGATCATGAGGTGCTTGAATACCCCAAATACCTGTTCTTCTTCTAATTTCTCTTGCTTTTTCAACAAGAATGATAGGATGATGAGTTTCGGTGAAGAACAGTGGAATCAAGATAATCACAGGAGCACTAATAATACCAATCATAAATGAAGTCCATCTCCAACCCATGTTTTCATTAGTAACGATAAAAGCACTAACGAAAGGAGCAGTCATTGGACCGACGATAATACACATGGCAAACAAAACCAAAACGGTACCTCTAGATCCATTATCGAACATATCGGCAAATGAAGCAGGAACACAAACCATAGGAGCAGCACCAAGACAACCAGCAAAGAAACGACAAATCAAGATGGATTCTAATCTATCAGAAGTAGCAACTGCGAAATTGAAAATAGTGAATAACAATGAAGAGATAACCATAACGTATTTTCTACCGTATAGTTCAGACAATGGAGCCCAAACTAAAGGACCACTAGCAAAACCGAACACGTATAATGAAACACCCAAAGTGGCGACGACGTTAGCAACGTCATAGATTTTGGCGACAACGGTAACGTCACTGGCAAAGATACTTGATCCAAAGGAAATACAGAAAGTTTCATAACCTATGATTAAACATTGGATGATTTTTTTCTTCAATGGCCAATTGTGAGGATGCATTGGGTCTTTTGGACCAGTGAATGCAACTGTATATTTCTCGACATCAGGTAATAAATCAGGATATTCATCTTCCTTGTAAAAATCACCACCCATTGGTGGAATTGGAACTCCTTCGGCTTCCTGTTTGGCTGTTTTCTTATCAATTGATTCTTGATTGGTTAAAGCTCTTGAAATCTGTGCCGATTTTTTGGCATTTGACTCAGTACGAGCCAATGAATAGACGTCTCCTTTGCCAATAATAGAGTCATCGTCAATTTCAGTATTGTCATTATCACTTGTTGCATCAGTGTGTTTTCCTGATGCATTTGGACCCCATTTTTCAACCGCTTCGGTTTCTGACGCAGTGTTGATTTCTGAAGTTGAACTGTTCATAACGGTGGATTTTTTTTGTGGAGGCGACAGTGTGTGTAATTTTGTGATTGATGTTTTGGAATTTGAGTTAGAGGTGGTGGATGTATCAACACTCTCTTTATTCTCTATATTAGTTGTAGGTCTATCCATCTTGAGATATGTGGAATAGGAAATAGGATTTCTAACTTGGATGTTATTATTAGTGGAAAACTAATTGGTAACGATAAACAAAATATGGAAGAAAATTTAGGGTAGCAACGTAATTAAGCAGCCAGCAAAGCAAATTCGGGATACTTAAGCTTATTTATACCAGAGACAACTCCTGCATCCAAGATTAAAGCCCATAAAATAGCCACTCAGATGACTGGGCAGCAGCAGCATGTGGCTGTGAACAGACAATCAATAAAATTATAACATAGCAGATCGATATAGCCATAATTCGATACCCTATACTAGTATCTATGGTATACGCAGACCAAAACGGACAGAATTAAATAACCACGGTACTATTTTGCATGTCGTATCACACTATAAGCTAGTTGGTTATCAGAACCAACCACCACAATGATCAATCATATATCGATAATGATAATCA
Organism: Ambrosiozyma cicatricosa; assembly: GCA_030579935.1. Lineage (NCBI taxonomy): Eukaryota > Fungi > Ascomycota > Pichiomycetes > Pichiales > Pichiaceae > Ambrosiozyma > Ambrosiozyma cicatricosa. Next base: position 39,076 of record JAKTRY010000092.1, on the reverse strand, counting down.
TCAGTTGATCGAAGAACCCGTATGAAAAACACAGGCGGCAACGTATAGGGAATATAAAAGAATTTGAGATAAGTCTCGATCGATGTTCGTTTGAAATAAGCATGTGAAAAATCACATGTGCGAAAAAAACCACCGGGCATATCATCTCACTGTGCAAAGTATAGATATCCCCATCGCATAGTACCAAGTCTTTATAAAGATTCGTTTGGATAGAATGGAGGCTGAGGTGCTGTAATGACAGGCCTGAAAACCGGTCGATTTGGACAGAACATAGCTGTAACATTCATTCGTGTAACGGGAAAATTTCATCACGGTTCATCATGAAGTTCAGCTAAAAAGGACAAAAAAACCAATCAAAAGCAAAGACAATGGTCCATACTGAGAGGTGAAAGGAAGCATATGAATCACTTGGCAGGTAGCCTTTATATCGGGGTGAGCATTTCCATGTGATTTTTCCCCTTTTCCAGTTCCCTTTTCCTTTCCCTCCATAGATGTAGGTACCCGTTGCGTCCATGTAAAACTAAGCGGTTCAGAGAAGAACTTCATTCAGTATAAGGATATTTTCCCTTCGGTGGTGTCAATTACAACTCAGCTCCAGAGTCCTGATTGAATCACCTGCGAGAAATGTCTATAAATGGAATTCAAAGAACGAACGCGAACAGATATATGAGATAAATGGTCCATTTGGAGCAACTATAATGAGATGTGGCATGGAGCATTGGTTTCAGTGGAAAATAGTTGTGGATTCGGGTGAATTGTTTTCACATGCCGTTCACGTTGTGTAAGTTGTAATTCATGTAACCTGTTTTTCTCAAATTGATGGACAATTGACTCAAGACAATGAAGTTAGTTGGCTAAACACGGGTGCTGGAGTGGAATCAGTTCATTGTTTTTGTGATATGTATGCACAGATGAGCAAGATCTATAAGGTGTGCATAATAGGGTTCAACTATAATATAGTATGATCCATGAAGAAGGAAAAACCATTTTGCTCAATGCTCACACACATGTATGATAAATTTCGATTTGATTCTTCGGTGTAAATTTTCATCTGTATGAGGAAAACAACGTGGTCACGATCATGTGCAGGGCCTTGGATCCGCGAAGTTCCCGAAATTCGAATTCTCAGCTTCCTCTCGGTGTAAATGCTAGAAATGGGCTCTTTTCACATGCTTAAACTCCAAACTCCAAACTCCAAACTTCAAACTTCAAACTCCAAACTTCAAACCATAATAACAATTACAATTCAATTTCAAGATTGGTGTAAGCTTGCAGACGATTGTGTGACTTGATGAACATCTGTTTTTTAAGTCAACATATCGAACAGTTATCAAAGAATATATATTAGGAACTACACTCATCAACAAGTCACAACATCTTGTTATCATCTAGCCATCTCTATACGTTTCAATTATTTACAAAGTACAATCAAAGCCATTTATATTTCATGAAAAAGAATTTCAATATAATACAAACCACAAATAAAAGATCAACTGTCAACAAAGTATCCATGAAAACTGTCAAAATGATAAATTAAAGCTTCAATCCAAATACCAATCAACCTATCAAGCCTTAACAGCATTACCACCAGTATTCTTCATCCTTTGAATCAGTGAAAGACAAGTCATACAAACCAAACCCCTCTTAAGTCTCCCATACTTAATCTCTTTCAACAACGAAATATCACAAACTTTACACTTAAAGCACCGTTCATGATACACAACACTATCACTACCCTGCCCACCAGAACCGCCAGACCTAGAACCAGAACTAGGACCAACGACAATAGCAGTCTCCTCATACTCAATAACTCTATGACATGCAAAACAAGGAGTTGAACAATTCAAACAAATGAAAATTCCAGGTTCAGGAACACAACATCTTTGATTTGGTTCTAATTGAATCTTGCAATTGTAACATTTCATGCATTCGTGATGGTATATGTTTCCTGATATACTGGATTTTGAAGAATCTACTCCGATTGGTAAGTTGCATGATTTGCAGGTTTTGTTGTTGATGATTCCAATTTGGGGGGTTGAGTTTGATGTTGATGAAATCATTTGTGATCAATTGTGTTGTACGTGTTGGGACTTGGAAGATCAAGCTCGATACAGTTTTTGTTTTAGTGCTGGTAATCGTGCAGTCTTTTGAGAACTGTACATGTAAAACAAAAAACATTCATATTGATTTTTCTGGGAATATTGGTTATATAAGTGGTAATATCTGTAGTATTTTAGCTCAAGTTCCATTACTGTAGTAGGATTGGAGTAATAACTCTCTATAGGCAGTACCAGTACAGCCGTACTTTTCACCTATCAACTTTCAAAAAAATTTTTTTTGGAACTCATCGAGTTCAAATACGAAACATTTTCAAGACACACCAGTGACCATTCTACCAACTTGAAAATCCCAAACACCCTTGTTTCTACATCACATACAAGTTTACATGCTAGAAAATATCTCGAACATGCATTCATGTTTGAAAATCCATCATTTTAGTTATACATCCACTGTGTACGGTCCATGCCTCATGGCCCAAGCTGACCAAACATATTACAGCAGACAGATAAACCCTAACAATTCCCCATTCCAGCACCGGCCCGAATTAATGTTGATCAATTCCATCAACAATAATTGCTCATTAACTAATTGAACTATATTGAAAGTTGACTTGTCATTTTACATCATTGTTTCCAAAGTCCTCCGCATCAATGTTGACATGTCTGCAAGCAATATCATGTTCAAAAAGTGTTGATTTTAATTTTGTTTCAAAATTGAAGGGCCTATAATTCAAACGCACTATGATTCGACAATCATTGGTTATGATTCCTCTGATATTTTTCAATGTTATTATTGAGATTCATTGAAAGTCAGTATATATGGAACTTGGAAGATCGACTGACTAAATATGAGGAATTCCACCGGAAGTCATATATCAGCTAGACAAACTTAAGGCGCTTCAAGTCAATGCTATACACATTGATCGAGCCATGTTCAAACCTTGGGACGAGTATAATTTAGTCATTTGATGTTCCTCGCCACTCACCGGTAGTGTTATGTTAATGCTGTAGTACAATAGAAGGCAACCATGTACATCAAGAGTCAAAATTAATAATCAATTGAATTAATTGAAAGAGAAAAAAATATCCGAATCTGCAAGTGAGAGTACATACACCTCCGAACTATATGAACTAGCAGTTGGCTCTATTCAATCTAAGTACAGATCGAATGATTGATGGCCGTCAGGTATGGTATATATATGCCTATTTTATCAATCCAACTAGACCCGACTTAAGACCATGCATGATTCTTGGAAGCTAGTTGAAGAGTTAGCTGGATCTCCAACTTCAACCAACCATCCAACTAACATTGTTGACACCTCCGCCAACCCTCTAGCTGTTCAAAGGGACTTATCAACCGAAGTTGCTTCCACCGATGCCGAAGGTACTGCTCCTCCAACTAGAAGAAGATCCTTAAGAAAGACATTCAAGAAGGGTACTGCTGCTTCCAAAGCCTCTGATGCTCTTGCCAAAGCTAAAGCTGGTTCTGCTGCCGCCAAAGCTGCTCTAGAAAAGAAGATTGTCGCAACCGAGAAGGAACTTGAACCTGAAGAAGTCCTATCCGGTGACGAAGAAGATGTTGAAGATGTTATCGAAACTACACCACCACCTGACAACTCCAAAGCCTTAACTATTGCCGGTACTGGGCCTGAAAAGACCACCTCAACAACATCTGAACCAGACTATGTCGAGCAGATCAGAAAGTTGAAAGTCTCGAAGGTTCCTAGAGATGAAGACACTGCTATGACCGAGGCACCACCATATGTTCCTCCTGTCAACACTGCTCCTGTTACTTGTGCTGCTCGAGCCCCTGCCACTCAAGATACCCAAGTTGTTACCACTGGTTCAGTTGTCCCTGTTGCTCCTACCGTCACCCAAGTTGCTAACTCCTCAAACGACTGTAGAAAACTGGTTAATCAAGCTGTCACTGAAACTATGAATGACTTTGCCAACATGGTTAAATGCGCCAAAAAGGATAAACCAGACATGTTCAAAGAAGGTGATTCCACACCAACTACTGAACTTGCCGCCAACATGAGAAAGTTGCTATCTCGTACACCTACTATGGAACGCTTACCACATGGCCCACCTACCGACAATGCTGCTAACTATGCTCACTTTCCATTGGATAAACTAGGAGATGTTGATCTAAGGGAACTTGCAGAGGAAAATCCAATCCAGATGGTAAGATACTTCGAGAAGCTAGATGAGAAGGTTAGAAGAATGCTCACCAATCAACTTGATTATGGCCAAGCTGCCCACCCTAACATACCTTCCGCCGAACACGATCTCAACTCTACCTTTGGCATCTTGGAAACCTTATCCAAGGCCACCAACGATCAAGAAGATCACATTATTACTTCCCATGCTCGTGCACGTGCTATTCGTTCCACTGCTGAAGCTATTGAATATACCGCACGCCGCCCATTAAAGCCTTCAAAGCTGCTGTTGACCAAATCAAGACTGCCTACAAGGATTTCGATGATCCACTCGAAGCTGCTTTTGTCACTCAGTTGTTACTCACCAAAGGATACGAAATTTCAAACACTACTGCTGCTAAGAAACATTACAAGGCGGTCAATAAGATGGTTAGAGAAAGAAATGTTAACTGCCTCACCTTGGAAACAGAAATGAAAAATGTAATCTATGATCAATCAGAACAAGCCTTGAAGAAAACGATTCACGTCCTCCCACTGGAGCACACTGTTGGTCCTGTTGGTCTACGCAAGCCAAACAAGTCGATGCACGAAGTCTTTAAGAAACTCTCAATTTCTGACCACCCTGCTCCTGCTAATGAAAACGAACAGATCCAGAGAAGGAGAATCAAGCCAAACAACACCACCGGTTCCTATAAGGAATTCGTTGTTTGGCACGAACGTCACCGTACACAACTACAACTTGAACCTAAAGGTTATCAGTTCACCTTCACCGGGGTCTCTCAGAAACAACTGCAAGAAGCACTAGAAAGAAGTATGTCTGCCAAAGCTGTCGCGGGACTACCATTTCAAGACAGACCAACCTCTGGTAGACTTTCTGGATTCCGTAAGCCTACAAACTTCTGTAGACACTGCACATGGTTCATGTTTCTCATCAACATCCATTTGTCAAATCAGCCGACGGTAAAATGGGTTACAATAAGAAGTATATGGAGGCTTCTTTAATTGGAGCAGGCAGCTGTTCGTCCTAGATACTTCCACGGTATCTGGCAACGCTCTTACTTGAACTCTCAATAAGAGAGTGGTGGTAATACAGATAAATTGTGTACTTTAAGTTCTTTTTTTACTGATATTAATAAATTATCTGATGTTCAATCCACCGTAAAATCTCAACCCGAGCTCAACCTGTCGTATCACTAAAAACAAATCTTCTCTACCTGCTGCACCTAGTAAAAATAAAACTTCGGACTACGTCTTTCAGGTGGATTCCGGAGAGGAAATCATTCTAACGAAATCCGCGACTTTACTCGAAAATTTACAGCCAACAACAGACAAGAAAATCATACTCCCTAACAAACAAATCTTTACACCAGATGGATATGGATATATAAAAATTTACAAAAATCAAGTACCAGTTGTGTATTTGGAAAATGCACACCTAAACCTACTTGCAGTGAATGAGCTTACCAAACAAAATCTTAATTTGGTTTTAACACGCAACCACACGTTTATTTTATTACCAGAAACTGCCACTCACAAGCTATTTACAAACTTCATAAACGGAAACAATTAGGTCCGTGATGAGATCGTTCCACATCCATATGGATACCAGCAAGATAGAGATGCACCTATACAAATCGATAAACTTACCCCACTACAATATATTGACGCCCGAATCTTACAACAACAAAACGAGTCAGGACAACACATTCAAGAGTTTGCAGGAATGTAATATTTCAGATAAACTCACGGAGAACAATTGTCATTGAATAATGTTACAATATTAACCAGGGAACAGTTTACCGAAGACTCACCCTACGTCGACCCAACCACAATTAGCCTCGACGAAACGAAACAAGACAACATCAACGCTCCACCTTTACAAGTGAATAAGATAGACATCTCAGACTTTGAAACGCCAAAGTTCCAGTACTATGATTACCCTATCTATCACTTCCATAGAGCATTTGGACACATGACATACGGACAACTAAAGGCTAGAAATCTCTTACCCTGGAACATGGCCCCAGAGGAGAAGAACATGATTGTGGATTGCCCTATTTGTAAGGCACTCAATTTCAAACAAAAGAAGAGAACTAAGCCACGGCAACACCCTAAAAGACAGAACTTCGAAGTCCTACACATGGATACAAGTGGACCACACGAAGTCGGCAATGTGAAACAATGGGTTACGTTATTAAGCGATGAAAACAGTAGATATCTGAAAGTATTTGTAAGTTCCGAGAAGTGGGCTATATCTGACGTTATATTGGAACACATCACTAAAGAAACAAGTAGACTTGGAATGGAACCATCGTTTGTTACTGACCAAGGAGCTGAATTCAAAGGTATTAGAATTTACGAACAAATTATTCGGCCAAATAACTCAGTCGAGTATATTGAACGAATGCCTAAAGTTAGAGAAGCTCCCACAGCTGATAAACAGTTCAACGGCTTAGCAGAACGAACTAGTCAAACGATCGGTAGACTTCATAACGCAATCACGAGTCATTTAGATAAAACAGCAAAAGATATTTATTTCGATAAGTCTTACAAGCATGCAGAAACGCTGCATGTTTAACCTAGTACCACTCAGTGCAACTGGTAAACCACCGGTTGAAATATACCATGGTATCACCAACCTTCCATGCACATGGCAACTTCCAATGTTCCTACAAGACGGTCTTATTAAAATTTACGACAGTCCATATACATAATCAAGGGGTATTTCTTAGGTTATGATACCTATGAACGATTCTTATAGTCATGAGAATGGACAATCACCAGGAAGCGTATGTTAGGGCATTCAGATCCCTGAAATCCTTCGAATTCCACAAGATGGACGTGACTTTCCCAGGAAGACGAATTAGAGCCGAGTTCAACAGCTCCTAAAAGCATATTAAACTCTGCACGAATCGCAAACGCAAATCACATTAAAAAGCAAGGAAAGGTGCATGCCCAGATCGACCTGTACATGTGCAAAAGAAAACATGCATGATACGGGCGAAAACGTTAGGTACGGTTTGTTCTATACTCTCTTTATAGTTTTCAATAGTTCCTGAATAAAGAAAGGTATATATATATAGAATTGACAAGTTTTATTTCGTCGTATGGGCTTGTATATATGGGAAACAATTTCCATGCAAGACATATAGCGTTTTTTATAATCTGTTGCAGCTTGTTACAAAAGAGCTTATAATTCCCATGAATGTTTAGGATCTATTACATCTGATTATCGAAATTCAGAGTTCACAAATATGCCCATTCTTATGTCATATATACATGACCAATTCTACTCCGGTCATTCAACGTTTAAACACATGCAATAGGTGTCCTAGGAATTAAATGTTTACCTCTTAATTAGAATGAGATTAAATTTCAAAATTTCGACGGGTCGATTAGTAAAGACGCGTCGATATTTGAATGTAATTTTATCAACAATAGCACAGCTACGGGACAATGAGAATTTTTACAAAAAGATCAACGACAATAAAGTTGAATAGTTAGAATTTTGCGTATATCAAGCATGAAGTAGGTACAGCAACCTTACAAAAAAGTAAAAAAGGGGTACGGACTACCGTTTCAAGCTGATCATCATATTCACCATCAAAGGAACAGTTGACGTACGTGGACACTATGAGATATCTAGATGATATTGATATTGATCACCGCACCGCTGTTTTGATTTTTGAAGTAATCATGTTGTCAGTTGTGGGTCAGTTTGATGTCGAGATCAACGAGCCTAGATGCATGGTTCCCAGGTTCTGGCCCAATTAACGGGGTGAATCAGGATCCAGGCTGCGCACATCAATTAAGTTAGAAGGAGCCTTAAAAAGTTAAAGGTACGCCTTAGAAAACTGGCACGCGCACCAGGTTACGGAGTGTACCTGGCACAGCACACTCGACAGCTTCCCCATCGAAGTTGTGTTGATTTGATTTGTATTCTGCTGAATGTTGAGTGTTGAGTGTTGAGTGTTGCCCTGTTCCTATTCCTGTTTCCCTTTTGCCCTTCAACACTTCCATCCTTCTTCATTACCTCTCTTCACCAGTCTTCCGTCACCCGTGGTCTTCTTGAGTTTCTGTGCTCCAGCGTTTCTTGAGATAGCTGCTAGTCTGTGACATCCCTTTCATCATTCCTCTCTCTTACAGAACTGCCTTTAAATCACATCCCACATCCCATCACTGCACAACACTGGGCACTTCAACACCACCCACTTACACTCATCACCCTCATTTGATTAGACAAATACACATAGGCACCGGTAGATTATCATTAGATTAGCATACTCCTCTTCAGATAACTGCTATTATTATTCAAACCCACTTTTTTCATCCATAGAGACTTGTATCCCCTTCCACTGACTTGTCATCTAACTTCAAACATCACAACAACAGAGCTCACATTCTTTCTTTGCCCCTTCTTTTTCGCTCACTCTTTCAAATCATTAAAGCGTTACTCTTGATTCACTTGTAACCCTTTCATTTTCAAATACCATCCTATACACACAACACAACACAACACAACACAACACAACATAACAGATGCCATCCATACCTGAAATCAATAGAAATTGTAAGGCGTGTGACTTACCCATAGAAATCGGTTCAGAAGCCTTTGAACTTTCCGGTGATGCCTACCATTCCAAATGTTTTAAATGTTCCAAATGTATGAAACAATTAGGACAGCATTCGAAATTCCTGGTTCTTGGGACAGGTGCTTTAGTGTGTGCTGAATGTTCATATTCATGTAAAGCATGTGGTAAGAAAATTTATGATATGGCCATTATCACTGGTGATATGGCTTATTGTGCTGAATGTTTCAAATGTAAAGCTTGTAAAAGAGCTATTGAAGATTTAAGGTATGCTAGAACTTCAAAAGGTCTGTTTTGCATGCCTTGTCATAACCGGCTTATGGAAAAGAAAAAACGATATGATGAAATGAAACAACAACGATTAGCTAAACAACAGCAACAATTGGCACAACAACAGCAAACGCAACAGTCACAGCATCAACATTTGCCACGTGCTCATGATCATGACCATAATTACGATCATGGCTATGAACATGGTCATCAGACAGAGTCTAAACAACAACAGGCACCACCATTGCCACGCAAATCTCAACAATCGACTCCTAGAATGAAATCATCCTCATCATCGCCAACACCAGTCCTTCATCAAGATTCAAAGAATAATGGTTCATCAACTTATCCAAATCAAATTAGACAAGGCGTGAATAAGAGATCAAGTACTACAAGTGAGATTTTTCAGAATATTGATGGTGAGAATTTGAATCTTTCAAGTTCCACTATCATGACCAACAGTAAACCAACTGAAAGAATATCTGTCTCTGAACCTACTGTGGTCTCAGTGTCTCCTGGTCGTGAAAGACATGATTTGTCATCTTCAAATTCTCCTCATTCTCATAGCACACCACCTGCTTTAACTCCTTCTCAACGTTTTCAACGTCAATTCAACATGGAGCCTCAACAACAACAATTACAGAAACCTGATTCACTTGAGAAAAGCGTTCTGGACCCAAGATCAAGCAAACTGTCATCTCATCTTAACAAGAGCGTAGAGAAGAAAAACGATACAAATGAAAATGAAGAGGATGCTGAAGATGAAGAAGAAGGTGAGTATTATAACATCCCAATTAGATCTCCTAAACGTACCAATGTTGAATTGTTTGATCCTGAGTCGGTTCAACAAGATGAGTTTAAGTCTCCTTTCCCTCCTGATTATTTCAACACTGGAAAATTTAACCAGAAGCAACAACAGAAACATCAACAATCACAATCACAGCAACCTCATGACGGTAGACTGCCTCCTCTTCCTATCGGATCTGCACCTGCTACTACCTCTACTTCTGATGATGGTACTTCAAAACAAGTGTTCAGTAAAGCTACAACTCCAGTGTTGAATTCTTCTGCAATTGATGCAGGTGCTGCCATTAAATCACCTTCTAGAAAACCACCAGCTGCCAACATTCCAAGTACTCCAGATCATAGTATTGATTCAGCCATCATTGACATGGGATTAGGTTTGACTTCTTCTGCCAATGCCAGTACCAATAACAATGCCGACACGTCTACTTCAACCGTTATTGTTGGTGGTAATGCCAGTAAGAATGGTTCCACTGCTCCTTCAACTGCTCCTGGATCATCCGATTCACCTGATTTTAAACATCGTAAGTTGAGTCTTAGTGATGAAGGATTATCTGCTGAATACAAGCGTCGTAATGCTCCGTTCAAGTTTGGTTCTGCTCCTTCATCACCTGAAGATCTGAAGAAAACAATGCTTACAAATGCACCATCTGGAAATACCGTTGATTCACCATCGAATAAACACCATCAAAAGAAATCTTCAGGTGGTCTGGGCCGTTCAATTTCAAGAGTTTTCACAAAACATAAACGTGTCACTTCGGGTTCCGCTTCAAATTCGAACTCGGTTCAACAACAATTACAACAACAACGGGCCAACACTTCTTTGGATTTGGGTAATGGTAATGGTAACTCACATGATGTTATGTATGGTGCAATTTCACGGTCTGCTTCATTGATGCATAAACGTTCAATTTCAGATCAATCTTCCATTGTAGGAGTCAATGCTACTGCAAGTTATCAAACTCCTCCATTACCAATGACACCATCTTTTATTCATAACAGAACTAGGTCAGAACAAACTAGTGTTGTAGGAGGTCCTTCATCAGCTGCATCTAAGAGACATTCATCGAGCACACTGCCTGATTCAGATGCTCTTTCATTATCACGTTTAAAAGAAACTGAACTTGAAGTTAAATTAGCTCAAGCTGATCTGGCAAATATCGCTTCTAAGAAACTGAACATGATGAAAGAAATTCAATTGTTGGAAACACGTAAGAAAGCATTGGACAATGAAATTGAATTGAAAGAACAAAAGTTGAAAGAGCTGAATGCTTTGCTTGAAGTGAGGCATGGTAAGCTTGCTCTGGATTCGCTAGAGTCATTGCTGGGTCCTTCGGCTCTTATTGATGATGGTGCCGATAGTACTGCCTCTACTCCTCCAGGTTCAAGACAAGTTTCAGTGAGTAACAACGTTGGTGGTAATGTTGCTTCAAACGGTGGTAAAGGTAGAGTCACATTGACTAACAATAGTGGGTCTTCTACTTCATTGGCTCAAACCTATTCACATAAAAACAACAGCAGAATTGCTTCTTTGGATGAACTTCCTGAACATCAACAACAACAACAGAATAATAATAATAATAATAACTCACATCATGGCCGTGGTACTGGTATCATGAATGGCCCAAGTTCAAGAAATGGTTCAACTACATCATTAAGCACTCCTCCATTGCCTCCTAATTCTTCAGCTTCTGGTACAACTGGTTCAAACACAACAAGTTCACCTGTTGAGAACGTTAAGAACAACCATGATTCGAAAAATCCATCTGATAAACCACGTAAAGGGTTTTTCTCAAGAGGTTTGTTCCGTTCAAACAATACCAAGTCCAATGGATCCAATGGTAAAGAAGGTATTCCTTCAAGTACAGGTAATAGTATGAGTAACTCCAACTCATTACAGACCATCTCAGCTCCAATGCATCCAAGACAAGGTGATGAAGCTCTTTTATCAATGACTCATCCTCCTGCAGTGAACGGTGGTAGTGGATCCAGTTCAGATGAAAATGGCAACCATAATAGAGATGGTGCTTCAAATTCCGGATATGGTAACTCCAAATATTCAGTTGTTCCAGCAGCCACATCAAACAGTAATGGTCTATCTGATGAATCCAACTCAGGTAATGGAGGTGGACTGTCGAATTTCATATCACGTTCAAGATCAACGAATTTTATGGCTCTGAGATCAGCTTCAGGTTCAATGTTAGCTGCACCTTCTGTTCCTGGTGGAAACACACAAAATTCATCGATTTCAACAACTACTAATGGAAGTGGAATCATTGGAGATCAAAATATTCCAGGTGGTTCAGGTATTCAATTATATCGTACCACGTTACAAGAGAGAGCAAGTTTAGAAAACCGTGATTTGCCATTTATTATAACTTGTTGTATTAGAGAAATTGAAATTAGAGGTTTAACTGTTGAAGGTATCTATAGAGCAAGTGGATCAACTCAAGTGATTGATAAGTTGGAGAATTTGTTTAATTGTTTAGAGTTCAATTATGGTAATTCTCAAGCTGGTGATGGTGGTGATCATGGATTATTGAATGCTTCACATCACAATAATAATAACAACGGTAATGGTAAGTTCAGTGCTTCTGGAGTTGGTATCTTTGGTGAAGGTTGTGATTCAAGCATGAACGCCAACGGAATATTACAAGAAGTTGAAATTCATGCCGTGGCAGGTCTGTTGAAAAGATACTTGAAGAAACTACCTGATCCAGTGATCCCATTCTCTCAATATGAGACTTTCTTATCGGTGGCCAAACAAGCCATCTCTCATTCCTCAGCTAAACAACAACAGAATGATTTCAAGTTGAAACAATTCAAGAAATTGATAGATCAAGGTGCTTTACCTCGTGCTAATTTACAAACTTTGAAAATCATGTGTTTGCACTTGAATCGTGTCATTGCATGTGAAAAATTCAATAAGATGACTTTTGGTTCCATTGCTACTATCTTTTCACCTACTTTGATGAGAGATGAAAGTGGTGATCCTAATAAAGAAGTTGGCGATTTGGGTATGAAGTTAAGTGTCATTGATTTCCTGGTTAGATATCATGAAAGTTTGTTTTGATTTAATTGTTGTTTCAGTTTAAGTTGTGTTTTGTCTGTTTTGTGTGTTATTGTTTGCCGTGTGTTGACTTCTCTGTATATCGTTGCCTTCAGTTACTCTTCTTGTTTTATCTTTGCTTTGAATTTTGAATCCCCTTTTTTTCATCCCAACCTTTGCCATCTATCTGTTTCCTTTTCCTTGTTTGGTTTGTCTCGATTATTCTTATTCTTCTCGTTAGCTCATCCTTTTTTTCTTTCCTCTTATCACTTTGCTTCTTTTCTCCATCATATCATCCCAGACACAATTAACAATCTGATTTTGATTGACTTTTTGACGTCTTCATCCATCACTTATTCAATTTCTGGAAAGTTCATGGAAGATCCACCACCCATAATCGTCATCATTCGTTGTTCTTCATTCTCGTTCCCTCTGTCTCCAGTCACTCTGTCTCCAGTCACTCGTTTTCCCACCTCGTACTCTCCCTTGTGTTTTGCTTTTCCCCTGCCTGCATTTAAGCAGCATAATACCAATTAGTTCAACTACTGTTTTTTTCTTCATTAAACATCCACTTGTTTTCTCCTGTCCATTTCTTACTCTTGCCCTTTTTTGCCCCCATTCTTTTTTTCTTTTTTTTCTTACTTCAAATTTGTTTTTCGACCCCTTGCATGCTAACTCTTCTGTTCTATTTCATGTCATCGTAACTCACCTCTGTCCTATCGTTTATTGAATTTATTATCATCAGCTCATGACATTACAAATTATAATCGGATTTCCATGCATGGTGATGTGTGTACATCAGTGGTGCACATATCTTATAGCCAATTATTGTCATATTGTCATAATGAGCAGTTTTGAATTTTCGTAATTTACTATTTGTCACCCTACATACACCTTAGTTTGTTGTGAAAAATTGAATTGATTTTTACAGATATTTCGATCCAATAAGCAAGCATGCAGCATTTTGTGTATACCAATTTTTTTCTTCTAATTTCGATCTTCTTTTCGTCTTTTCATTTTTTTCTTCACATGTTCTCTTTTATTCTTTCTTTCTCGTTTAATCATTTTTTTAACCTTTTCATTATACTAAATCAATATTAGACAATATTGCTTATAATATAAGCTTGTCAATCACATGTAGTATGTGCGTAAATTACATGTAGCTTTTGTATCGATGATCAAAGGGTATAGTTCTAAGCTGAGATGTGATTCTATATATGCATATTATAATATGGAAGGTGGGTTTTCCAAACCTCCCATGCTAGTTCAGATCTCTATATGAAATTTACTAGTGCTCACTGAAACAGAAAGACAAACAAGATGAAATATATATCATTGAAAATCTTTAATTAATAAAACTGTAAAATAAATAATAGTCTGCAAACTCCAACGTCTAACTTAACTTCTAACACCTAGTACCTATATATAGACAAGTCTAAATCAAACATCAACATCACAAACATTGTGTCTGATCCGAATCGCCGGGCCATGAGTGACATATGACTAATGAACATCAGTAATCGAACTGGATCGATACATATCATATCTTCTATGACCAACTCGTAATAAATGTTCAATTGTAGCAAAATCTCTTCTCTTCACACTTGTTCTATATTTCTCAAATTCAGAATGAACGAAATTTAACCAATGTTCTCTCTTATCCTGTATTTAATTGAGAAAGGTTTGGCGGTACAGACGATTATACGTCTGATGTTCGATTTTTGTTAGTATGCTTGAAACTTGGTATGAGTGAAGTGAATGCATGGGGTTGGATGGAGTGGATGTACAGTTTGAATGTTGACAGTTAGGTTGCTGATCCATTAGTGACAATTTGACTGTGAAAATGTGGTAACTGGATACTAAAAGGTTTGGCAATAGTAACATTCTAGGGGAAATAATCGTCACACGAATCCGATCCCGGGGTTGAGTTCACTTGAGTCAACATCTCCGATAGAACATTCAAATCCACATATCCTATCATGATATTTACATAAAGTTAACACAAAGATGTACATCCTGTATTAGCTTGTAGTTCATCTTATTGTATGAGAATCAAGGGATAGAAACCGTAAAAAAAAAGCAATACATACCGTAGGTTTAGTGTAAGTGGCTCGTATGCAGTTTCTGTACAAGCTTAACACTTCTTTTTGTAATCCTGAAAACCGTAGTCTTTTTGCCATGTTCTAATGTGTTATCTTCAAATTGATGATATTTGTAGCTTCAAATGTGATTTGGTTTGATTGTGTTTGTTTCGGTATCAATATGTTTGCTTTGTTGGTTCTCTGTCTTGATGGTTCTGTGAACTTTCAAGTCGATCCTTGGAATGTGATGAGACTTGTTTTTAATAGTTAATAACTAATCGACTTGGGGGTGAGGTTCTTGGAAGTGATAATAAAACGTTGTTGATTTGATTCGATGAAGAAAGGTTATTTGATCAAAAGACCGAATTAAGGTCTGACTAATCTATCACATGTTGATGAAAATTGTGGAGGTGATCGATCAGTCAAGCGAATTCGGCGCTGGGTAAACGGATGCTTGTTGCCGATTCGCATTCTGGAAAATTTCATGATTCACAAATGAGTTTCATGGATCAACGTAATTCAGGTCAACTAAACACAGTCGGACTTAGAATTAGAGTAATCAGATAAACTAAAGTACAATTCACCCTCAAGCGGTAGGAGCAAACACATAGTTATTAATATTACAAAGAAAGCTTACTCATAAAAACGTTAAAACAAATGTATATCACTGTAGGAAACCTATGAGAGGCCGAATTTTTATTATTCACTAAATCGAAGCATTAATTAAAAAAGACTATGGAAGGAAGTTTGGGTGATGATATTGAGATGATGAAAAGACGCTAATTATATATATAATGGCACACGACTAGTAGAAAGTGGTTGGTCTCTTAGACAAGTACAAGTTCTTGGACTTGGTAACTCTGTGAGGCAATGGGAAGGCCAAGTTCTTGGCCAAGAATTGCTTAACGTATTGTCTCTTAACATCCTCTGTCTTAGCCAATTCAACAACCTTCAAAATGTGGATAGATCTAAATCTAGCTCTGTGTCTGGCAGCCAAATCTTGGTACATGGTTTCGACAGCACCGGTTCTGGTAACATCTCTGTATTCCTTGTACATGTTGTGAGTACCGGATCTGGAATCGTATCTGATCCAGATACCAAAGTTCTTAACCTTGGTTGGTCTGGCTTCAGAAATTGGTGACAAAGAAACAATTTCACCAGAGGCCTTCTTGACCTTGTGCAACTTTTGCAAGAAGTACCAGTATCTAGACTTAGCGACAACATCGTTCTTGGCGAAGATGGTCATACGGTACAACTTTGGTTCTGGAACGGTTTCAGTTGGTAATCTTCTACCGATAACTTCGTATTCAGTTAAAGCCACTATTAAAAAGGAAAATAATTCCGAATTGAAAATTTAATGTTAGTACTCACATGATCTTTAGATTCAATCACCTTGATGAACATTAAATTG
The DNA here is from genome assembly GCA_030579935.1 of Ambrosiozyma cicatricosa. Lineage (NCBI taxonomy): Eukaryota > Fungi > Ascomycota > Pichiomycetes > Pichiales > Pichiaceae > Ambrosiozyma > Ambrosiozyma cicatricosa. The sequence continues at coordinate 22,653 of JAKTRY010000092.1, read as the reverse complement.
TAATTCAGGTAATGAAGCAGGGAAACTACTTGAAATGTGATCTAAACTAATGGTGATTTCTTTTATTTGTTTTATCGATCGATATCTGAATAATAGTCAATACTTTGTATAAACCATATGACGCTGTTTTGTGTAGTTTTAGGGACTTTATGATGGATCCTGATAATGGAACAACTGATACTTTGAAACGCATGCTTGATATGAACAGATTGCAACTCTGAAAGAATCTTATTTAAGTGTACTGTTTCCTGTTGTGAAATTTTCATGTGTGTTAGTTGATGATTGTAAGACGACCACATCATTTTCAATATTAAAGATGTTTATACCAGACATGGAAGCTGTTCTTTTAAAAAGATTGGCTCTAATCATAATTAGGATTAGCTCATGTTGTAGCTCTCTACCATATGCTGTTTCTTGATGTGAATTTTTCAAAGTTTCGATGTCTTAAAAATGTTGTTTGTTTTCCAACTTAATCGATTTTTTGCCAACATCAATAGCTTTCCCTGGTCTCATTTGGATCCTGAATCAATTGAATATGCTGTGACTTACTTTTTGATGTATGCTGATGATGTTATGGACGTTTTCAGAAGAGGTCTTTTTGGCAGTATTGTAAACAGGCCTGTTATTTAGGGTATCTCAAATTTTCTCAGCTGGAGCCGGAGAGGCATGCCAACAGAGGGGGACAGTCACAGTAGCAGAATTGGCAGAGCCGTCCTCAGCCGTCCAGCGCTCACTCTCACTCTCAGTCTCAGGCTGAGAGCTCCTCTCCTCAACGAAAAATTTCACCGCTCTCAGAAAATACTAACAGCAAAAAGGGCGTATTTAACCCTGGGTGCTCGCACGTGATCTATAAAATATTACGTGGCTGTTCTTCCTCTTCAATAACTCAACGGGCGGTTAAAGCTAGCCATAGTCTCAAATCAGAACAAGGGGTGCCCATAGTTCACACAATATTGAAAGACACATCCCGAGAGTGAATATATATTTCCCATACTACGTAGGAAACGGTACTTCACTCAATATTTGAAAACCTCTCATTTTTTATATGATGAAAGCAGCATCTTTCTCAGGAATTATAGGGCGGCTCACTATCAGTGGGTGTTCGTTTTCCCTTGTTTCATGTTAATCAATATGCGTGAAGAGTATGTTTGTAATTCTGATTACCTATATATTTGGAGAATGTGCTTAATCTTCGAAACTTGATTTACATTTCAATTACCAGATGTAAAACAACAACAAATTTCAATTTGCAATTTGTTCAGCACATAGTACATCATACCCCAGCAAAACGAGTATCGAATGTAACTAGGGAAGAAAATTGAGTCGCGCACGTTTCTCGCCATCCAAAATAATTTCAAAAGCCGCGAAGAGGTGTTTGTCGCCTTTAAAACAGCAAGATGAGTATTAAAAACAACTCTCTTTGGCATCACATTAACCAATTAAGTCCTCAGAACTTTCAACAAGATCAATTGTACAATAATGTTTCCAACATACAAGAATTATGCAACGTCTGCAATTTTGGCTACTCAATCACTAAGTAGAGCATTCACTCGTTTAAGTATAAATACTTACGCGTCTCGTTCGTTTAGTTGCTCCACCGCGCCACTTTTAAAAGAGGAAGCGACAAAGACAACAAAGAAGACCACCAAGAAGAAGAAGCCCGCCAAAAAGGAGAAGAAATTGAGTCAGTTACAATTGAAAAGAAAAGAAAAACCAAAGGCCCCTGCAACTGCGTTTGCTTTATACATAAAGGACTTCACAAAAACTGTTAGTCCAGAGACACATTCCAACATTTCACAGTTAGCTAAGGCTGCTGCTGAATCTTGGAATAATGAGACTTATGCTAACAAAATCAAGTATGAAGCTATGAGAAACGAACTGTTTGATGATTATAAAATTAAGATGGAGGCTTGGAGAGAGAAATACCCTAAACGTCCATTGACTGGATATCAAAAGTTCATTAGGGATTATTTAAAGAATTCCTCTTTGAAATCGAAAGATAGGGCTGAACGTACCGGCATCTTCAAGACTGCTGTCAGACAGTGGAACTCTTTGACTGAGGATGAAAAGGCAAAATGGAAAACAGCTTTGTAAATACGGATCACAAATATGTCTATTAGATCAATTTTTGTATTACAAGTTGTTTTTCTTTATAGTGTTACATAGGAGCTTACAGATATATACCTTGTTTGCAGAATAAAATTGGAACTTAAATCAATCAAAACTATAAAATAAATAATCGGTAGTAAAAGAATAAGTTAATTGCGATTTGGGGGTAGAATCACTTGATGCCCGAAATGCTAAAAAAAGGTGCGTGCAACATAAAAAGATGCATGAAAAGTGCATGAATTATATAACTCACTCATCCAAAGGTAAGCCCAATGCTTCTCTTTGAGAAGGAGATTCAGGATCAAAGAAAGGCAATTCAGCCAAAGAAGTAACTCTAGTTCCATGTCTTGGAACAGTACCCTCGTGGTCATAAATGATTGTATGTTGAGAGATTCTATTATCCCAGATAGCACTAACACCATAACCAGGTTCAGATGGACCCCACTTGAATCTCACTTGAATATCGGCATTCTTTTCATAAACATCAAATAAATAGTTCAAAATGATGTTTGATTCAACTGGAGAGACACCAAGGATTCTACTGGTCATGTTTCTGTTAACAAACAATGATTTCCAACCTGTAGCAGGGTGTGTTCTAACCAATGGATGAACTCTCTCAATATTCTTTGGACCGGCAAATGGATCGTTTCTATCAAGGTACTTATGAGCAGAGACAAACACAGCTTTCTTACCATCTAAGAACTTCTTGAATTCTTCACTTAACTTATCATAAGCAGCGTAACCAGAAGACCAAACTGTGTCTCCACCAACATCAGGAATTTCATCCAGATGTAAGTGTGTGATACCAGCTGGTTGTTTTTCGTGAACTAAATCAGTATGGAAAGTTTGCAAACCTGAATGTTTCTGAGCATCCCACTGAGCATAACTCAAGTTCTTGAAAGTAATGTTAGAATTCAATAGCTTCTTTCTGTACTCCCACCAGATAGTAGTGACACCAGGAAAACCAGGCACTTGGATTTGTTGAGGATGTTCTTCCACTCTACCGTAATACTCACCCAACTCAAGCTGTTGTTTAGGAGACAATTTTTGCTTTCTGAAAAACACAACACCTCTTTCAGCAATCAACAAAGCGAGCTCATCTTTTTGCTTTTCGTTTAATTCAGCCAATTGTAAACCAACAATTTCGGTACCAATGTGTTTAGTCAAATTGATAACTTCAGTGGAAGCACCAAGTAAAGCTTTCTTTTCATGATCAGCATTCTTACCCCTTTCAATGTATGGATAATCATCATTTCTAATAGCAAAGGCTTCATCTAAGTAAATTGGAATCTTGTCTTGTTCAGGTCTGTAAGGATAACCTTTTGAGATATCAACACCACCTTCTTCAAGTCTCTTTCTTGTATTCTCTGGTAAAATCTTCAACCCTTCTGGATCTGGACCTAGAACAACACGGTCAGACTTAGCTGAACCAATCAAGAGGTTCTTTTGGGATCTGATGATGTGTTTGACAGTTTGATCGAGTGATGCTTCTTGTGAATCACCTTTGATCTTCAAAGTGGCAGTTGTTTCGGTTTGGGACATTGGATGTATTTTCAATGGATTTGGTATCTGCTGAATTTTCTGATCAACATAGAAAGGGTATATGGTAACAAATGTTGAAGCCTGAGGAAAGGAATATGGAGAACCTTTTATATCACACTGCCAGTCATATCATATGGTTGGGATTCAAGATTGGAACGACCTGATTTTGTGTTATTATATACGCTGACAAATAGCCAAAGCCATAGCGGACTTTCTAGTGTTCCAATATGTTCCGGAGAAATGCAAATCAAATCACACTGATATTGTGGCTCCAGATTGAAACAACGATGAACGTGAAATCCTTATAATTTTAAACTATGGCCGACTAAACCAGATAACCGAAGATCTTTCTCCGTGAAGTCAACAAACTTATGACTCAGTGAGCCTATCACTGTCTCTTATATTTGCAGTGAGTTTTAATCACCAAATCGTATGATTTCTGAATCATAGAGGGGAGTAAACAACTGTGGGGTCAAAGTTCAATTATTTTCATATAGGCAGTGAAGTCTCGATCACAGGCATTGGTAATATCGTTGAGTCCACCTTGGACATCACTATATATTGGGAAGTTATCATTTGTGACATATTTGAGAGTTTTTTTTGCAGCGGATGGAAATGATTCATTCTTGAGGTCATAGACTCATGAGAGATTCAAATCATGGATAGGCAGCTTTGGTGTAGTATTCTGAAAATTGAAGCCACAAAAGTTTCAACTTCTGTTGGGAATTTTTTAAATTTTGACTCACAGCCTCAGTCTGTTCCCAATATCTTTGCTGTTCTTAATTTATTTCTCGGAATGAGCCTCGCCAGTTCATATTGATTGCCATCTAAATGCACGAGTTCACTTGCTCACACATCTGATCTAAATATACATAGATTTACACCCTTATTAAATCAACCAATTGCCCCAATACTTCCACTTTCCCCAGTATCTGGATCCGGTTCTGATTTTATTATCAACAAGTCTATCAACTGTTCATCTTCCCCCTTTTTCAATTTATCCTGATTTCTTTCCCCTTACTACTAAGTTATCTAGTTTCTACCAGAATTCCCCTTTGTCAGGTATCCCTTGCTCTCCCCCTTCCCGAGATTAACGTTGCCTTTTCCTCTTTCTTCTTTAACCTCTAGTCATTCCGACTTAGACGATGAGAGATCGTTATCCGACGTTCCTCCTAACGTTTCCGATGACAATTCTTCTCAAAAATTTCTTATCAGCACGCCAACTGTCAAGTTCGAAGTTTGCGAGCTGGCGCTTCTACTTTCGGTAGTTTACTGGAGGTCTGTCATTTTTACTCACGTGCCTGTAAGGGCTGATTGAGATTTCAAAACTTCGGGTCGAAGTAATTTTGAAATCTGCAAAAAGCTGGTTATTTTGTTTTAACACTCTTATCAGCTAATAAATTCTTAAAGTCAGGATCACCAAATAAACCTCTATCAATATGTTTAAATGGTTTCAAATGATGGAAAGCACCTTGATCTTTACGATCCCAAGTTGGAGCCCATTGAGGGTACTTCAATTTGTTGTGAGTTTCTAGTGAGACTGTTTGGAGGCCATTGACGATAGCATCAGTATTCTTTTCATAATCATTCAGCAATTCAGGCTTTCTTCTAATACGTATAGTTTGACCTTGGGAATATGCTGCTGTTTGAGCCTGAATTTGGATTTGAGTCAACATCGTTGAATGTGTTTTGGAATTTGGGTGCTGGGAATTGGATGGTTAAACTTAACAGATCATTTCAAAACCAAATTATGGGAACTCAGCTGATCTTTAAGTCCGTTTCAATCACATAATTGCAAAGACCAAATCGGAATGCTTCCAATAGGTTGTAACTGTCAGTTATCAGTAATCTGACCCACCACAAGAACTGTGGATGTCAAAAGTGGTCTTATTTTCAATGATGATTGATATTATCTATCTTCAAATATCTTGGTCACCATTTGTGGCTAGTTGATGTAACCGTTCAACACATGAAAAGTATTGAAAATTTGAAATGGCTATGCAACAGTGGAAATCAAAAGAAGAAGCCATACCTAGTCTCTTAAAGACCGATTGTTTACATCAGAGCAGTACTTCTCTGTGGATGTGGTCTCAATATTTCAATGTTTTCTTGGCCGGAGCCCTTGCCCAAGCACATGTCGTTTCAAGATTACCCTAGTGCTTGATTCCTTAATTGATATGCATTAAGATTAATCGCATTTTGTGTATACACCAAGTGATAAGTTATGTCGACCCAGAAGGTTATACGTAACCATGTATATCTCGCAAAATTACACACGGATAATCGAACTGATTGAGAGAAGAAAGTAGAACGTGTCTTCCATGGTATAAATTGTAGAATTTGATATATCAAGAGGCCATTACTTTACAAGGGCCAAAAACATGTTTAAGTCATAAGAATTCAGTATATGCTAACCTAGTTTATACATTGAAGATTTATAATACCATAGATTGATGAAAAACAAACTTAGGGAATCTGTATATATAACCAGTATATCGTTATCGATATCATTAGATAAGGACCAGGTCGGAAGACGGAGAAATAAATAAAAAACCGGCATACACAATTGTACATGGTTAATTTGGACTAATATTATGTGGAAAACAAATTGATTTGGCTCACCTGTCATGAGGTATAAGGCCACCTTGAACCAGTTCCCAAATAGCTTAACAAATTGCAAAATGATCAGACCTTTCCAGCAAACTTCTCATAATATTCGGCAGGAGTGGCATTCAAAGCATCATCTTTATACTTCAATCTTTCAGCTTCCAATTCAGGTGTCCAGTTATCACACTCTTCTTTCGAACCAGCGGATCTTTCACCCAAAGTAGTCAATCTGAAACCATGTCTTAGATTATCATTATCCCAATCATGAGTGGCGGTATGAATAACTCTTCTATTATCCCAGACAACAACGGTTTGTTCATCCCAGCTTGCTCTAATATGGGCATCAAGTAATGTTTCAATGTGATTTTTTAAGAAATTCAACAAAAACTCTGATTCTTCGTGTTTGAAACCTAAGATACGAGTGGCGAAACCTTTGTTCAAAAACAAATACTTCTTCTTCAACACAGGATGGTATCTCACTAAAGGATGGATGGACTCAATGTCGGTTTTTCTTTGGACACCATCATTGGCTCTGCTTCTATCAGCTTGACTAACTGAGCTGTGCACAACTTTCAAGTCTTCAATCAAACTTTGAAATTGTGGAGATAATCTTTCATAAGCAGTAACCAAATCAATGAACTGGGTATCACCACCAACAGAAGTTTGCAGCATCGTTAATAATGTAATAGCAGGACTTTGTGGCTCATAAGTAACATCAGAATGCCAGCCAACAGTGTTCAATCTTTCAGCCAAATGAGTTTGTTGTTCATCAGCCTTGGCCCTTCTAATAATGATGTGGAAGTGAGGTTGACCAGCAGGAGTTCCAGTAGTTGAATGAACATGTAAAGGACCAAAATACTTACCCCAGGAAGTAATATCATCAAATGGCAAATCTTTGAAATCTTGGCCTCTAAAAACAACAACACCACATTGCGCAGCAAGTAATGCCAAATCATCCTTTTGCTTGTCTGTCAACTGAGACAATTGAATACCTTCGATCTCAGTACCCAATTTTGGAGAAATTGGTTTTGTTTTAACATTCTTATCAGCCAATAAATTCTTCAATTCTGGATCACCAAATAAACCTCTATCAATATGTTTAAATGGTTTCAAATGATGGAAAGCACCTTGATCTTTACGATCCCAAGTTGGAGCCCATTGAGGGTACTTCAATTTGTTATAAGTTTCTAGTGAGACAGTTTGGAGACCATTGACGATAGCATCAGTATTCTTTTCATAGTCATTCAGCAATTCAGGCTTTCTTCTGATATTTATGGTTTGACCTTGGGAATTTGCTGCTGTTTGAGCTTGAAGTTGGATTTGACTTGACATCGTTAAAGGTGTTGTTGATTTTGGAATGAATGATGGAAATGGGATATTTCAGCTCAACAGATCACTTCGTAATCAAAGGAAGGGAATTCAACTGATATATAAAGCCATTCCAGTCGTGTTATGAAGAGGATGGAATAGATGTGAATGATTCAAGAGCCTTAATAAGTTGTAAGTGTCAGTTATCAGCAACCAACCATGCACCGATCCACCACAATAACTGTGGATGCCAAAAGTGGTCTTATTTTCACCGTTGATTCATATTGGTAGAGTATCTTGGTCACCATTTCTGTGTATAGTTGACTGAACATGTGCATATACATACAACACATCGAAATGTATTGGAATGGCCATGTTCTTCTAACGGAATAGTGGAAATCTACGGAAGAAGCAGTACGTGGTGGCTCACAGTCCAATCATGTTGACATCAGCGGTTTCTCTGCGGATGTTTGGAGCGACTGCCCACACAGGCTCTCAGCTCTCGAGTACTCGTTACGAGACTTGAGTAGTAATAAGAATAAGTTACGTCAGAACTCAGAACTCAGGACTCGGGGCCTGTGAGACATTCAGTACCTACTCATATGGGTATTCTAGCTACTCATGTGAATCTTGCATTAACACTGAAAATTGAAAAAATTTAAAAGGGGCATAAAACGTGTTTCTTTTTCATTATAAAGTCAAATCGTATATAAGTCTTTTTTTCTTAAAAAGTCAAAAACATTTTGGAAGATAACAGGAAGAAAGTTTAAATTTGAAAACAATCGATATCATATCATTTTTTAATACCATACTTTTCATAATAATCAACAGGGGTAAGTTCAATTTTCTCCTTTAAATCCTTCAACTTCTCGAGTTCCAGCTCAGGGGTCCAATTTTCAAATTCCTCTTCTGATGCGATAGGTCTTTCTCCCAGAGTAGTCAATCTAAAAGCATGTCTCAAAGAATCAGTGTCCCAATCATAAGTAGCAGAATGAATCAATCTTCTATTATCCCAAACAACAACTGTATTCTCATCCCAGTTAGCTCTAATATGAGCATCCAAGCATGACTCCAAATGACTGTACAAAAACGCCAGCAAGTTATCAGACTCTTCTTGTTTCAAACCCAAGATTCTTCGAGCAAAACCTCTGTTCAAATAAATGGCCTTCTTTTTCAAAACTGGATGATATCTAACCAAAGGATGAATTGAAGTCACTCCTGGTTTTCTTTGAACACCTCCATTTCTCTTACTAGCATTAGCTTGATCCGCGGAAGAATTCGAAACATACAACTTTTCCAAGTAAGATTGAAACAATGGAGAAAATCTCTCATAAGCAGTAATAGTATCAACAAAATGGGTATCTCCACCAACCGAGGTCTGCAACATAGATAATAGGGTCAATGCAGGAGGTTGTAACTCATAAGAAACATCACTGTGCCATCCCAATGTGTTCAACCTGTTAGACAATTTGTTAATTTGTTCTTGTCTACTAGCTCTTCTATAAACAATATGGAATTTAGGTTGACCACGAGGAGTACCAGTGGTTGGATGAACATGCAAAGGACCAAAATATTCACCCCATTTCAAAATATCATCGAATGGCAATTCTTTAAAATCTTGTTCTCTAAACACAACAACACCTCTTTGTTCAACCAACAAGGCCAAATCATCTTTTTGTCTATCAGTCAAAGTAGACAATTGAACACCATTGATTTCAGTACCTAGCTTTGGAGACAATGGTTTATTCTCAACGTTCTTGCCAGCATATAAATTTTCAAATGCTGGATCACCAAAATAACCTCTGTCTGTATGTTTGAAAGGATGTGGGTTTTCAAAACGAAGCTGGTCTTTTGGATCCCAACTTGGAGCCCATTGTGGATATTTCAACTTTTCCAGGTTGTCAAGAGAAACTGTTCTTACGCCGTCAATTATGGCATCTGTGGCCTTGTTGAAATCATTTGCATCTCTGATTTGTTTGATGGAGCTTAACATGATTTTATTTTTTGACTGCTGACAAGGAATAGAATCTTAAAGATGGACAGCAAAGACAGTGAGTAAAAAATCGTGTAATAGTCACTCTTGATATGGACAAGCATCGGCGATTTTATTCAAAATGAAGAATCAGGTCTGAAAGGTATCACAACGGGTGTTTCCCGATGAAAAAAATTCAGCTTCTGGTTATCATATACATCAGTTTGCGAGGAATCGTAATATCAAGTGATAAAGAGAATGTCCGTCTTTGTATTTGGAGCAAGCCACAGCTTGCACCGATATCAGATACGCCATAGTTTTTGCACTGTAACAGAGCTTGTAACGCAGTTGATTCACCATATGGCCCACGTTGAACCAAATGACGGCATGCGTGACTTTTAACTTCACCGATATCACCTTATCATTTGTTGGGAGATAATACATTTGACTGATCAAATGGGATGGATGTTGATAATTTGCTGTTTCAGGTTGTTGTATGAGGCATGGAAAATTCCGTGCTGTAAAATTATAACTTGATGATGTTCTAATCAAATTCAATGCATGGTTTATGGATTCAATGTTCTTCTCATGTAGAATTTAAGTTTGTTGATTGATCTTAAAGTTCTTTAAGAAAGTATTTATAAATTATTATCCATCAGTTGTAAATTCAAAATAAAACACACCGGCCAGCTTGAAAAGTTTCAAAAAAAGATTAAAGTATTTTTTCTTTCAGGCTGTGCAATACGTCGTTTTCACGACCCGTCGATTTGATTCCAATTTGATGACGTAACGGTGACAATTTTCACCAAGAACTAAATCTGAAAATGACCAATCAGTGGATAAATCATGGGCTATTCTAGGGAACTGAGTGATTAAGACAATTGACTCCTTCAAAGAGTTGGCTTGACTGGGCCATTTTTCCAAGCCAACTGATGGCAACAACTCCAGCAGCAACAGCAAAGAAGTACAACTTCTTCAGAGGACATCCTTCTGCTTCACTACTTCCTTCCAAAGAGATATTACAAGCAACAACAACCATATTCACCAACGTTATCAATGATGAAAACTACTATGATGATGCTTACAATAGGCATCCATTGCAATATGGCCCTGATTTAGGAAATTTGGAAGTTAGACAAACTATCGCAAAGTGGAATGATACCAATTTCCAATTATCAACACCAACAGATGTGAAGTGTATTAATATGACTAATGGTGCAAGCTATGGAATCATGAACATCTTGACACAAACCACAAGTCCACACAACAATCTTACAAGAAGAGCCTTTTTGGTGACCCCGACTTATCATTTAATGAATACAGCTTTCATTGATGCTGGATTCGGTGAGAAACTTACAGGGGTTGAAGAGTTGGCTGATGGCCAGATTGATTTAGAATATTTGAAACAACAGTTAGAGTACTATGACTCTTTGGCACCTATCAAGTCCACAATCACTTATGATGATATCAAATCCATTCAGTCTCCTACTAAACCTCTCAAAAAGATCTACAGGTATGTCTTCTATGTTGTGCCAACTTTTTCCAATCCTCGTGGAGGTACATTCTCTCTTGAAACAAAAAGGCAATTGGTTGAACTTGCCAGAGCCCATGATATGTTGATCATTTCAGATGATGTTTATGACTTACTTGACTATACTTGTGTTCCAGAAAAGCAGCCGGAATATTCCAAAAGATTGGTTTATATCGACAGAGAAACAATGACAGATCAAAATGGATACGGCAACACAGTTTCCAACTGCACGTTCTCCAAATTGGTTGGGCCAGGCTTAAGAGTTGGCTGGCAAGAGACCCCAACCCCTTCATTAACTCAAGTGATAGATAGAGGTGGAGCACATATTTCAGGTGGGTCACCAAGTCATACAAACAGCATGATTATTTCCGAGTTGATCAATTCAGGTTCTTTGAGGGGTGTTATTTTTAGATTAAGAACTGAATACCGAAGAAGATTAAATGTTCTGTTGGATTCAATAAAAGAATTTTTACCTCAAGGTACCCAAATCAGTGGAGGTCATGGTGGTTATTTTGTCTGGGTCAGTTTGCCTGATGGTTATGACTGTAGGAAAATTTGTCAGATTTGTGCTGAAAGAGGGGTTCTTCTAGCCAATGGAGATAATTTTGAAGTTGTTGGATGTACAAGAGGTTGGGGTCGGTCATCAGTTCGTCTTTCATTAAGTTTTTTGCCATGTGACTTGATCACTGAGGGGATCAAAGTATGGGGAGAAGTCTGCCAGCAATTCCAGCGCTAACTTAAACAGTCTGCCACATGATTTCAGATCTCAACTGAGTGGTTATTTCTTACTCCGGTTTCAATTCTAGAACCTGGTCTTTTCTTGGCTAAACTTCAAATTTACACGATGTTCCATTTCTCCAGCTTATACTATCTGCTTGCATCCCTTCCAACGAACAATAAATCTAGAGAGAACTTCTATTTCTTTTATCTGTAGTTTCATTTGGTCCGTTAGCGCTTATCAGAATCATTAAATTTACGTTCGAATTACTGCTTGATTTTCAAAGAAACAGTTAGTGAATTGTGAAATTTGAAGATGACAAAGTGATTAGAAAAGACACATCATTTCTGACGGATTTTATCAACTTTGTCTCCCAAGTCGATACCCAGGCAGAGTCTTCAAATAAAATGGAAAAATATAGGTTGTGAGGCTATCAATTGGCCTGCCAGTATAATATAGGAGTCAAATTGGGCCCAGAACAGTGAAAATTGCATGCATGTTGCTCACGTTGTCACAACCTTATTAATTGGCGGTATACTGTTTGAAACCACCATATAAAGATCATTCCATCGCACATGCATGTTTTTTAGTTCCCTGAAAAAACACGAAGACAGACTCATTTGTAAGCTGTAGGTTTACTAGAGGCAAATTCGCATTCATATATTATACCCCCTTCCATTCATTCCATTCAGGTTATACGATATGTGCGATCCGAAAATGGCATGTTCGATATATTCTCATCCTGGTTGTATATATGTTCTCAAAGTTTAAATCAGAAGACACAAACTCAATTTTTCAGTGCGGGAAATGAACTCTTTTAAGACCGTATCCAATAGTGGCACATGGTAGATGTGTTAAGGGCAACGATTTAAGGGCCAAGCGGCCAAGATGTGATTGGAGAGAAAATTTTGATTCCGATAAGTTATTTCAAAATAACGATCTAAACCTGCATTGAATAGAAACAAATTGAGAAAGTTAAAACAATTTTAGATCAATTTTACAAATCACTAGTTTAATAATTGTGGGGAATATATAGCCGGTTCAAGCAGGGCAAAACTTCAGCCAAATTTGGAATCTTTCCCATGATGAGAGTTGTGAGTTCGTGGGCCTCTAGGAGTTTCTCGGGCCAATCAGAATCGAAGGAGCTCTGGTTCGATGCTCTTCCAAACTAATTCTGAATTCCTTTAGATTTCTGGAGCGTGGTCCAATAATATGGTTAGCTGATTGAATTGGTGGAGGATACCTATTATAGAGCCTGCTAAATCCTTTTTTTAATTTAAATTAGCTGGCTGATGAATTTTCTTGAAGATGAATTTGCCAAATTTATTTATCTCAATGAGAGCTATAAAAAGGGACGAGAATGTCTCTTTTTCTAATTCGAATTAGTGCATTTGGTGGTCGGTTCATCGATGAAGAATTGGAGAAACGGCAATACAACGTATTAACTATCAAAAATGGCTATCAACAATTCTATGGTTAAACAACAATTCAAGAAGAAATTTGAGAAAGTCGACGTATCAACAAGATACACACCAGAGACTCCTGATGTGCATATCACCAAAAATACAGATTCTTACTTTGTTCAAGTTCTCCATGAAAAGAAAGAGGATTCAACAATACCACCAGAACAACAGCCAAGAACATTGGAGTCAGTTCTCCCAAATTATGGCAAGTATGCATTCATCAAAGTTCCCTTCTTATTCATCTTCAACCTACAGATCATGCTGGTCTGTATTTCCTCCTCAAACCTAGGGTATTCAGGTGGTTTAATGAACGGATTACAAGGCTTACCGTACTGGACAGACTACGTTGGCAATCCACAAGGTGCTGTTCTGGGAGCAATCAACAGTGGTGTTATCTTTGGTACTTTCCTCTCATTCGTTTGCACTTCTCACCTATGTGACTATTTGGGCCGTAAAGGTGCCCTTTTGACAGCTGATGCATTGGTGATTATCGGAGTTGTCATCGAAACAGTAGCTCAAAACTATGCTATGTTCTTGATTGGTGGTATCATCTTAGGTATTGGTGGTGGTGTTGGAATGGTTGCTGCTCCAACTTTGATCTCTGAGATTTCATATCCGGCTTATAGACAAGTGATGACTACCTGCTTTAATACATGTTGGTTTCTAGGTGGTCTCTTGGGTGCTTTTATTGCATATGGTTTTAGAAATGTTGATAGTACTTGGAGTTGGAGAGGATCGTCTTTGTGTGCTTGCATTATTCCAGTGATTCAAATGTTTGCCTTAATTGTTAGTTTGGTGCCTGAATCTCCAAGATGGTTGGTTGCTAAAGGACATTTTGCAAAAGCTAGAGCCATTTTAATGAAATATCATGCTAACAATGATCCTGTTTTTGGTGGACCTTTGGTTGACTTTGAGCTTAATGAAATTAGGATCAATATTGAAGCAGAACAGCTAGCTAACAGTTATTCTTATTGGGATTTATTCAAGACACCAGCAAACAGAAAAAGAATGTTTTTATTAATTTCCCTTTCAACTTTCACTCAAATGAACGGTAATTCAGTCATCACATACTATTTGAACAAAGTTTTAGACTCAGTCGGAATTACTTCAATTAATGAGAAGATGCTGGTTAATGGATGGATCATGTTTTTCAACTATGTTACCGGTGTTTGTATTGCCCTGTTAGTGAGTTTTTTCAGAAGAAGAACAATGTTCATCACATCATTAGGCTCCATGCTTGTCTGTTTCGTAATCTGGACCATAATATGTGCTAGAAACAAGCAAACTAATTATGCGAATGATGCCTTAGGAAGAGGAATATTGGCAATGCTTTTCGTTATCCAATTGGCATATAACATTGGTATGAATGCAGTTCCATACTTGTACTTCACTGAAATTTTCCCATTCACAATAAGAGCTAAAGGTTTGGCTGTCTCATTGTTTGTTCAGCAAGTGTGGTTAATCTTTGATGGTTTTGTTAATCCGGTGGCCATGGATGCGTTAGATTGGAAGTACTATATAGTCTATGATGTTCTTCTTACATTTGAGCTGGCAACTGTATATTTCACATTCATTGAGACCTCGGGTAAGAGTTTAGAAGAAGTTGCAGAATTGTTTGGTGAAAAACCTTCTGACTTGGAAACAAATGTACCATCCACTTAGTTTCTAATTTTGAGTTGTTATATGGCTTAATTGTATATGCATCTTTATACCCTTTAATGAATTTTTACAGTGATCGTATATTTTGAGTTTAATTTAACTCTTCGTGAAGTAATCAACCGGCCATGGAACAGCAAATTCCATATATGTGCATGTCCATCTCTTAATGTCATATTTAAGTGTATAATTAGCAAAAAAAAGTCACGCCAATCAAAAAGAAGAATATACGAAGAAAAAAAGGGTTCCCTATCATACTCTCTAGCTTTCAGATTCACCAACAGCATTGGTCAGGAGGTTCACAAGTTTGGCATGCTTGTTTGGGGTGTAGCTTTTAGATCTTAGGCTTTTGTTATTCATGGATGTATACGAATCCAAAAAATTACCTAAATGAGAAATCCTTCCGCATTGAGGGAAAAAAGACATAACAACCAAATATTCCAATGATAGTAGTTTCATGGCATTCCAATGTCTCTTTTAATTAAAATCTGATGCTTCATACCCTTGCTCAAATGCTGTTTGATATAAAAGGCAAAGAAATCCCCTGAATCTGGAATTTTGGAATTATTTGAATTGTAACTGTAGAAGTTTTGATGTCTGTATGTAGAGAAAAATCACGCATCAATCGGTATCATCATTATGCCAACTTTTGAATTATCGAAAAAGAAATCAAGCAGCTCAGAAATTGTGGAAATAACAGAGACATCCGAAAGTGGAGCAATATCTGCAACAGGTTCGTACAGCAATGATTTTGAACAACAACAAGAACCAGTAGTGACACTTCAAACAGTCTTACCTAAATATGAGGGAACTACTTCAAACCCATTCAGACCACGCTTCATACTTAAACTGAATCTTTTGCTAATGATGGTTTGTCTCTCATCTTCAACAATGGGTTACAGCAGCGTGTTAATGAATGCATTGCAAGGATTCACAGAATGGACACATGATATGGGGAACCCACAAGGTGCAGTATTAGGTGCTATCAACAGTTATATGTTTTTCGGAACTCTGTTATCATTCAGTTGTGCATCTCAACTCAGTGAAAAGCTAGGTAGACAACGTTCTATGTTGCTTGCTAACATCATATTGTTTGTTGATTGTGTAGTGCAAACTGGTGCTGTAAATTATGCAATGTTTTTGATAGGTGGCATCATTATTGGTTTGGCTAATGGTATTACGATGGTTGCTGGTCCAACATTGATTTCTGAACTAAGTTATCCAAAGTTTAGACAGGTTATGACAACTTGTTTCAACACATGCTGGTTTTTTGGAGGTATATTTGGTGGTTGGATTTGTTATGGTTGTAAAAACATTCATGGTTCATGGACTTGGAGAGCACCAACTCTGTGTGCTGTGATACTTCCTGGAATTGTCACCTGTGTTTTGTTACTAGGTTTAATTCCAGAGTCACCAAGATGGTTAGTTTCCGTTGATCAAGAAAATAAAGCTCAAGCAATCTTGATGAAGTACCATGCAGGTGGCAATGTTGATGTAGGTGGTCCACTAGTGGGATTTGAGATGGCTGAGATAAGAAGAAATATAGAGGCTGAAAAGATAGCTAACAACTTTTCTTATTGTGATTTATTCAAAACTCCAGCAAATAGAAAAAGAATGCTCATATTGATTTGGTTATCCACGGTGATGCAAATGTCAGGTAATTCATTAATCACATATTATCTAAACAAAGTGTTGGACTCGATTGGAATGACAAAATTGGATCAAAAGTTATTAGTTAACGTGGGAATTCAAATATACAACTATTTCATATCAATCACGGTTGCCTTCACAGTAGGTAGATTCAAAAGAAAAACGATGTTTTTAACATCATTAACAATAATGCTAATAACGTACATCACACTAACGATTTTTTCAGCAATTAATCAAAACACAAACCTCAAAAACAAATCATTGGGTAAAGGAGTCTTAGCAATGTTATTCCTTTTCAGCTTGGGTTATGATGTAGGTTACAATTCAGTTCCATACTTGTACATCACTGAAGTGTTTCCTTTCACGATAAGAACCAAGGGTGCCAACATTTCAATGTTTGTTCAACAAGTATGGTTGATATTCAGTGGATTCATCAATCCTATTGCCATCGATGCTATCAATTGGAAATATTATATCGTTTATTGTGTCTGGTTGGTTGTTGAAATCATCGTTATTTATCTTTCTTTTGTTGAGACTTCAGGTAAAGGTTTGGAAGAAGTTGCTGAACTTTTTGGTGATGAGGCTGTTTCTATTCATCAAGTTAGATGTTCTGAAGTCAAAGAGAAATGTTAGTTATCAATATGTGTCTTGATTTTCATATATACTTGTCTATGTTAACGGAGATTTTGAATTTGGTATCAGTATAAGTTGTAACTTGTTGCTCTTTTTTGTTGCCTTTTTAATTTTTTGTAGGTGCGTACGAAAAATAATTGGAGGAATTTCAATTATTTTCATGAGCAACTCAAATTCTTAGTTGCGCGACTCGTGCTTGATAAAGTCGTCCAATCAGAAGATTGGAACGAAATTACCATCTATATTAAGGGTTCAAAAAATTTACTTGAAATACTAGGAGTGAAAGTATATCCACAAGATATTTATATTTGTTCATATGAAATCATGACAAGTTGAATGTATGTAAAGGTGACAGAGTAGAGTAAAAAAAGATATAAGTGCACATAAATAGAAGGGAATAATAATGAAGAAATAAAGGAAGGAAAGACCATTGAATCTTCTGTCTTGAGAAGAAAACAGAAAAGAACGCACTTATCTGGCTTCAAACTCGAAGAAAACAAAAGAGAGTATTAAAAAAATAAAATGTAAAGAAATGACAAATTTAACGAGTTCGAAAAAACAAGCAAACGCACTTCAGCCAATTAACTTTATTGAACAAGTATAAGATTGATTGAAAACAAAAACCGAATAAAAAACGCCAAACCAAAACCGGTTAGAACATCTAGTTAGCCTTAACCTTGTTCGCAGCAGCTCTTTGAGCGGATTTCTCAGCCTTCAACTTTCTTCTTTCTTCTCTGTGTTTCTTAGCTTCAGGACCAGCCTCAGTATCTAAGCAGTAATCCCACCATCTGAAAGAGGAAGCGTAGTTACCAATGAAGTAGTGGTGATGCAAGTCATGGTGTTCAGCACCGGCCCAGATTGGCAAGAACTTGTTCAAAGACCATGGGAAATCGTAACCAGAGTGAGAATCAACAGCTTGGAACAATCTCATAACAACCCACATAGTAATGGTGAATAAATGCAAGTCAGCAGTGAAGTAAGCCCAGATAATTGGGAAACCAACAGTACCGAAACCTAAAGACATAACTTCAATTGGGTGAGCGTACTCAGCAGTTAAACCGAAAGGAGCAGCATATCTGTGATGTTGTTTATGAATGTATTTGTAGAATGGGCCATAGTGGAATAATCTGTGGAAAACATAATGCCATGTGTCTTCCAAGACAAAGAAAACAGCCCATTGAATAAGCATTTTCTGGAGAGATGGGAATGGAACAGCAACGGAAATACCTAATTGCTTACACATTGGGTGGAAGGTCCAAATTGGTAAGGATTCCACCAAGAAATGGGATTTCAAAACAGATTTCAAACATTCCCATTGTTCTTTATCAGATGGAATATAAGATGGTTGAATTTTCCATTTTTGGAAATAAGGAATCTTACCAATGATATACCAAGGAAGGCATCTACCGAAATACATGAGTTCATGTGTCAAGAAGAATAAAAGACCAGTGGCCAAGATATCATTTTGCATGTAGGCGTACCAAGAAGCCCATAGTTTTTCGACAAAGTTTAATTGTGTTTGTGTAGCAAAGACGTTTTGAGTAACTGCAAGAAAAGAAGGACCAGTAATTGTGGCCATCTCTGTACTGTTGAAAATTTCAGTCATTTTGATGGGGTATATGTTTGGATAGTCTGTTGTTTAATCGGGTCAAGATTTTTGTGTGTGGCGTGTAGGAATAAAAGAGAGGCGAGATCTGGAGATAAGGGAGAAGGAATATTTCTGAAGTTGAATTCAAGTGAACACAAAAGTGGACAACTTTCGAAGAAAGAGGAGTGAAATAAAGGGGTTGAACTGGTGTAAAAGAGGATAGTTTGGGAGAACCTGCTTAAAAGAACAGGAAGAGAACCAGACAGAGATGAAAAGGTAGATGGAGGGATTGAGGTGGTTTATAAACACGAACACGAGGATCTGGTGAAAAAACACCGAATCAGAAAAATCAACAATTTGTCGAACGATACTTCCCGACAGTGCGGCTTACTCTATTGTCCAGATGTCAAGGCGCGGCTTTTTTCACCACTTGCGAGCTATACGAGCAAACGAACAAACGAAGCAGCTAAACGAGGTGAATAAACGACCTATTTGCCCGCCTGATCTACCAGAACTACTTATATCGGCATATACGTATACATGCAGTTGATATGCTTGCATGATTGCATGGTTTTTGTTGAAATTTGGAAGATCAGATGATTCAAGTTTTAAATTTCTTCTTCACAAAATTCATGGACACTGAGACTCCAATGTCCATGAAAAAGTAGGCCCACAATCTGTTGGCGAGTTTGGCTGATTTCTTGTCTATGACTCTAAAAACGTTATCGGTGAATTACCAGTTAGGACTCAGGAGTTTCAGCGTCCGGTAAATATCGTATCACGTCAAACGTTCAGCTCGTTTAATTACAAGTTGGTATAATTTGAATTTTACATATGTGACTCAAATCATGGCTTTCACCTTCTTCTCCACCGACCGTACAACTAGATAGCAGCTAGTAACTACTACACTCTAGATAGAGCTGTAACATATGTAGAGATATTTTCACTCAATTATAATTTCAATTGTTTTCTGTACGATACTGATAGTTGGTGATAGGGTGGGCATACTCCATATTTTAATTTCCGGTATTCGAGAGGTAGAAGTAACAATAGTTAGAAATTCTACAACACGCTTCTTGTTTATGAAAAGTTTGATCATCTTGAGTCCTGCAATTCAATTGATACAAATATTAGCAAATTATGAATTTCGTACATCCATGATTAGTGATCATGATTCATATATATGACTTGACTCAATTTAAAAAAAACGTTCCATTGGCTGTGGCGGTACACTCAATGGATAAGCGGCACATTCACTGAGCCTTATCTGAGTGTGCTTTTTTCAGCTATTTATATGACTTTGGCTACTATTTGGCTATCTAAGTATTTTCTGAAAAGCTTTTAGAAATCAATAGGTCAAATTAAAATGTAATATAGAAGTATATAAACGAGTACAAGCTCAAAACTTAAAATATTAAATCAAAAAATCAAGTATTGGTTAAAAAATACCCAGAGGAGAATTTAAAAGAACAAAAAACTAAATTGAAAGATATTACAAAACTTTTCAGTCAACTAAAGGACTAAATAAACAAATAATAAAGAAAATGACCAATGATATGAAACAAAATAATTGATATAGAGGCCACACACCAAGGGCAAACCCAAGATAACCAGAAGATGTGGACTGAAAGAGCAGCTGAAAGTAAAAAGCCAGTTTAGAGAACATCAGAGTCCTGAACTTGAAACACCGAAAATGGCAAATTTAGTTTTGACAATGTGGAAGGACAAAGCTGGATCAGGTTTTCATAACAGATCTTGGCTAAAATTTAATGACTACCACGAGTTTACCAGTCAATGTAACTTCACTCTTGAGGAACAGCCCATATACACACCGTCACCCACCTCCTTTTAACAGGCCAAAACAGGAAAACATGGCAACGCAACAACAACCACAAAATGACTATGGCCGAAATGAACATCGACAGTAGACACCAAATGGAGTGAAAACCAGGCAATAAAACATCACCAGGAGACAACAGCAGCCTTGGTGGCAGCCATCAACCAGCCAGACAAGCCTAATATTTACTACCACTGTAAACCTGCCAAATTAGTCAAATTGAAGCCGTTGAAAACGGGACAAATCTCTGTGTTCACCCAAAGCACCACTGGAAACGTGGTGAGTACACCTAAATGTAAACAACCCCGATTCCGGACAACGTGCAGTATCACCAATCACACCCAAAGCAATAGCCATGCAAACAAGGCACCAAACTCATTCAAACCAATTGGCATTAAGCCATCTCACCCCAACGGGATACTGGAACCATTTCAAATTCCACCTATTAGTCAAATCTTAGATCCAGCCGGTCGCAAACACCAAGACAGTCAGATAAAGAACAACTTCAAATCAACGACTCTCAAAGCTCAAATCAGCTAATTGAACCTGGGAAAAAGCAGGGGCCTGTATTTAACGACCAATCTACCAGCATGTGCATGCGATGGGCAAAATCCCAAAAATAAACAAGGGAAAACAACGTGCCAAGCGCGAGACACCGTGTTGGGATTTCAATCAAGACAAGGCATCCGATATAACAAGTATTCCGAGGAAAAAATAAGATTGGAAATATATAGGAATATCAAAAACAGTAATGTAGCTTGTTAATCTAGCTGGAAACAGTAACATGACCATCATTCAAGACCAAATTGTTAAGATGAATTTTCAAAGTAGCAAAGGCTCTGCAACCACCCATAGGCATCGTGAAGAGTTAAGAGTTATACGAATGGATTTGTAAGACTCAGTATAATGAACTCAGAAGAAATGATCTTAGTTAAAGTAAAAAAAACCCTAAACTAAACAAATTCTGTGACAAACCAAAGTTGGGTGTTGTAGGACCAAAAGGAGCTTATCGGCTCAAAGCAGTCGGGTTATCCATAAAAAGGCTAGGGGAATAAAGTGGCATTGAAAACAATCAATTTTCTTGGATTTGTGCTTGCAAAAGAAACAATAAGCAGCAGTCCCGATAGCGACACAAAGATGTTCACCAAATTGAGCAAAGAAACATGACAAACTGAACCTAGCATCGTCAGATTTAGCAGTCTTTGTTCTACCGGATACACTGGCAGGAGTGGTGAAACTGGGTTTATCTCTTGAAATTCAACCACCGAAAACGAATGACTTGGAATCGCCAATCTTAAGTGTCACCACGAGCCAGAGACAACCATTTTCAACAAATCAAAAGCAGACTAGAACGATCCAGCAGTAATAAACGAAAATGGATGGTCAAATGAATGAAATACCGAAACGGAGGCACCAAAAAAGAAGGCAAGCTTCATGAATGAACGGTCAGAATTGCAAAAGTGGCCTGTATGTGGGAAAAAAGTGATTCAAATTGATCATCGTGAAAGATGGAACCAGATGCAAGTGATATGATAAACATTTAGGTGAATGAGGACCAGGACTGTGCGTAGTGTGTGGTTAAGCGTCCACTCAAGAGGAAAGAAGATTGGGTGAGGAGTTAACATTCTCAAGAGTTCCCAATTTGACTTCTGTCGTACGTGGCCAAAAAACTTCTTGGAAGGTGTCTGGTAGTGTCAGGGTGTCCCACCTGGAACTTTGGCCGGCAGGTGAGCAAATCTTGCAGGCGAATCAAATTACACTAAAATTTTATACACAGCCTTCCTCCGGTGGCGGTATCGCTATAGCTGTGCCACGCCTCTGGGGTGGTGTAGTACTTGGAGAAAACGACCTCAAGACTTACGTAACACAAGCCGCAAGATCAGATCAAGATATTTGACCAAAGCAATCCCACAACTACTGGGATCTTGAATTTTTATTTTTTTCCATCTTATATATTTGTTTTAGTGTGTACATACTGCTTGTTTGTATACTCCGTGTCTGCCATTAAATTGGGCTGTGCACGACAAATAACAGATTTC
>JAKTRY010000091.1:0-53388 GCA_030579935.1 Ambrosiozyma cicatricosa | reverse complement strand
TTTCTCCTGTTATGAGTATTTATAGAGTATCCAATACAAGCCTAAGTCGATATACCTAAAGATACAACAACACAAGTAAGTCTCCCTTCCCCAAGTAAGGTCGAGTCCCTTCTACCTTACAACCTCGTTGAAGGCGCAAGTGGTTTAGTGGTAAAATTCAACGTTGCCATCGTTGAGCCCCCGGTTCGATTCCGGGCTTGCGCATTTTTATACAGATATTGAATGTCTAAATGAGCTTCATAAAATTTTATGAACATTATTTTTAGTTACTCTTATTTGATAAAACTGATTTGTGAAAAAAGATACAAGAACGGATAAAAAAGCATATAATTTTGTAAAAAAAGGGAAAAATGACAACTCAAACAAGATAAAAATGAGATGAAAGATAATTCAACAAAAACAATAAAAGAAATACAAATAAAAACACAAGCCTTAAAACCAAAACAGAGGTGTTCGTAATTTTAATGAAAAAAAGGAAGCTCATTGGCAAAATGGTACACGATTAGTACGTCCCATTTGATCCAAATTTTGACTTATAACTGAAAACGACCAGATCCATTCACTTTCATTAAATTGGACTAACTTACGCAACTAACCTTTTAACTTGACTCAATCTTTCTTCTTTCCAGCGTCAGCAAGTGTGGCATCATCATCATCCAAAGCAAACTCAGAATCCTTCGGACTCTGCTTCAAGATTTTCTTTTGTTGTTCTAACTCATCATCAATCTCTTTTGATGACAATGCATTTGTATCAGCAAATGGGTTCTCAGCAGACAAAGCAGTTGTCGACTTATTGGCATGTTGGAATGGGTTAGCATTTTGTTGTCCAGGCTCATTAACTCCACTTTCCAATGATCTCAAATCATCGAATTCAAACTCATTACCGAATTGTTCCAAGTTATCATATGGTTGAACGTTGTTGGCTGGATCATCATCGTCATCGGCACCGGCTGCACCTTCAGATGTTGGCAATTGAGAAGAGGCAGCTAACAGATATGAAGAGTCGGTAGGTCTCCATATTATAGCGATTCCTGTGAAGATAATGAAGTAAAGGAAGGAAGGCCAGACGTCGATTAAAACATCATTGAATTTCCAGAGTCTTTCAATGGAATCAGTTAGTGAGTCATTGAACATCAGAACTGAAGTGACAATGAAACCGAACACCATAAGGAGAAGAGAACAGAAGATAAGCTTGAATAAGGTTCTGTACATGTTCAATTTCACAATTTGACGCTTCTCTTGCAATAGCTTGACTGTTTTTTGTTGAGCATTCAAAATCAAGAAGTAGAAAAAAACGAATAACATAGCTAATGGAGTGGCAAAGATGATCACTAACCATGAATTTGATTCGAATGAGTTTGTGGCTTTGCTTGTGTCAGTGGTGGATGTACCTGGTTGTGCTTGACTTGAATAGTGGGAAGTCCAAATGAATAAGACACTGAAGACGAATTGTAAACCAGCAATGATCTTACATCTCAGCATGACTTTTCTGTTCAATTTAGGGAAAACAACACCGTAACCCAATGAGATGATCAAAAGCAAAAACAAAGAAAATGAAATCTTGAAAGCACTCAAACAGGAAATGACAAAGATGTAAAACTTGATTCCCGCAGGAACAGGGAATTTGGTATTGTTATTCTTCACATCATAAAGAGACCAAATCAGGATGTTTTCCACGGTTAAAAATACAAAGAAGGCAGCCAAGTATTTTTGCAACAACAATAATTCAGAACGATGTTTGTAAACTTGAAACATATAAACACAGAGACAAACAGCATAAACAACAGCTAGAAGACCATATAATGGCAATTTTGGAATCTCAGAGGCAGGTAAGTTACCGAAGGCATTATGGAAATTGACAATCAACTTGTAGTTGTTGACTTTATCTCCATCAAAACGAGGATTGTAGGCGGCAACACAGTAGTAACCAGTCTTACTGATAACATAACTGAAATCATTGGTACCATAATCGGTCAAAACGGTTTGCTTGATAGGAAGAATTGAGGTATAGTTGGATCTGATGATGAATTTGTTCAAATCTGATTTCTCACATAGTCCCTGTTCTAGCAAAGAGGAAGTGCACAAGTACCTCGTACGGACATATGAACCGGAGTAGTCCTCCACACCTAAACCATCAATGTCTCTGTATTCAAAGACAATTAAACTGATGGAAGCATTACCTGTGTCTGGGTTTGGTGTATCGAATTGTTCTAATTTGACTCTGATGAAAGGGTCTGTGTTTCCACCCCAGTCCTTTTTGCTGTACATACCAGTACAGTATTCACTAGCATCTGACGTAAGTTGTGCCTTTTCAGCAACCACCGGTACAATTGTGGCAGCTAGCACTAAAGGAAAAAATTTTGAAAAACGCATTTTCAAAAAAAAAATAGATAAGTGTTAAGTTGAAGAAAATGAATATTGTTGGTAGACGTGTCTTCTAAGTTCTGCGGTAATCAATCGTTGAACGTGTTGAATTTGTGGGATTTGATGAGGGGAAAGGTAGATGTTGATCTTGAGTGAGTCTTTGTGTAAAGAAATGATGAGTTGCCAGAATAAGATGAGTGAGATGTAACCCTGAATTTCAGACTTTCAGTGTGTGTAGGGTTGAAGATTGGAGTCTGTGACAGGTCATTTGATCAGCACAATCCGTAACAGATGTCAGCATTCAGGCTTCAGCTATAAACTAAAGCGCCAGCTAATCTGTAATTTTCAATAATCGGCAACTGAGGATCTGTGGTCGTGGTATCGATGGAGGTTCTGTGCCTCAGGGTTGACACGTGGCTGGGTGAATATCATTCAGATGAGGCTGGTGCACTGTATTACGTAATCTTTGTTTGGACATCGGAGACTGAATGGAGACTGGAGCTTGTGTGAAAAGTGAAGGTGTAGGGTGATTCACTGAATCATGTACTAGTGCTTTCCCTTTTCATCAATCACCCATTATTTATTCCCATTTGTCATCAAATGTTGCGTCAAGCAGAACTCAACACTTTGGCATTCAAGGCACAACGTGTGTTTAGCAGATGTTATGCCACCCCTTCATCTTTGCTAAGTGTCACCAAGAAATACCCTCTAGGAAAAGAAATCAACGGTTATACCATCAAAAATGTACTACCTGTTCCTGAATTCAACTTTGTTGCCGTTGATCTTAAACATTTGAAAACAGGATCATCACACCTTCATATTGACCGTCAAGATAAGAACAATGTTTTCAGTATCATCTTTAAGACAAACCCTCCAAATTCAACTGGTTTGCCACACATCTTGGAACACACAACTTTATGTGGTTCTGAGAAATACCCTGTTAGGGATCCTTTTTTCAAGATGTTGAATAGAAGTCTTTCCAATTTCATGAATGCAATGACTGGTCATGATTATACTTTTTACCCATTTGCCACCACGAATAAGGTTGATTTCAAAAACTTGATGGACGTCTATTTGGATGCAACTTTGAACCCTCTATTGAAAGAGACTGACTTCTATCAAGAAGGATGGAGATTGGAGAATGAAATCACTGAAGATGCTAAATCACCATTAACTTTCAAGGGTGTTGTCTACAATGAGATGAAAGGTCAAGTGTCGGACTCCTCTTACTATTTCTGGATCAAGTTCCAAGAGTCTATCTATCCATCATTGAACAATTCAGGTGGTGATCCAAGAAAAATGACAACCTTGGAATATGAAGACTTGGTTGATTTTCACTCTGACTTCTATCATCCTTCAAATTCAAGAACATTCACTTATGGTGATATCCCTATTGCCATTCACTTAGAGAAGATCAACAACGAGTTTTTGAGATTCGGTAAAAGAAACCAAAAAGATGAAGTTAAATACCCTATTGAATTGAAAGAGAGGGAAACGAAGTTTGTTGTTGATGGTCCAGTTGATCCAATGTTGCCACCTGATAGACAAGTAAAGTCTTCATTGACTTGGTTTGCTGGAAAGCCAACTAATAACTACGAGACTCTTCTTTTGAAGATTCTCTCCAGTTTGTTATCTGATGGTCATTCTTCTCCATTATATCAAACATTAATCGAAACAAGATTGGGTGCTGACTTTTCCATTAATTCCGGCCTGGATTCAATGACTGCAGTGAATCTTTTCACCATTGGTTTGAACGGTTTGACTAAAGAAAAGGCCGAAGAGCTACCTCAAATTATCTTGGCTGAATTGGAAAAAGCAAAGTTGAGCTTTAATGAACAAAAGGTTAAAGCCATCATTCACAGATTTGAGTTGTCCAGAAAAGTGGAAAGCTCCAACTTTGGTTTGAATCTTTTGAGTGGTGTTGTGCCAGGTTGGGTAAACGGTGTTTCTCCTTTGGAAAGTTTGAAATGGTCAGAAGTTCTTGATAGATTCCAACAAGAATACAAAGAGAAGGGAGATCAGCTATTTGTTGATTTGATTGACAAGTATTTAATTTCTCAACCTTACATTCAATACAGCATGCAACCAAATGAAAAATTAGCTGAATCCTTGGCTCAAGAAGAACAAACTAGATTAGCTGAAAAGGTGGAGCCTTTGAATGAAGAGGACAAGAAAATTGTTTACAATAGAGGCTTAGACTTATTGAAGAAACAAACTGAGAAGGAAGACTTATCCTGCTTGCCTACCTTATCCGTTGGCGATATCAATAGAGATGTTCCATTCATTAGAGTGGGTCAAAACGCAAAGAACGATGTGCTATTCCAAACTAGATTATCTCCAAAGACTAATGGATTGACATATTTCAGAGCTTTGAAAACTGTTCAATCTACTGAACTCCCACCTGATCTCGTCCAATTCCTTCCATTATTCACTGAATGTTTGAACAATTTGGGAACCACAACTAAGTCGATGGCTGACTTGGAAGATGAGTTGAAGTTATACACTGGTGGTGTTTCTGCTAGAACATTTGTGCATAGTTCCTTAGATAATCCATCTGAAGTGTTTTTGAAGTTCGGTTTAAGTGGTTTGGCACTTGACCACAACTTTGAAAAAATGCTATCGTTAAACCAACAATTGGTTCAAGAGACCAACTTCAAGAACATTCCA
Organism: Ambrosiozyma cicatricosa; assembly: GCA_030579935.1. NCBI lineage: Eukaryota > Fungi > Ascomycota > Pichiomycetes > Pichiales > Pichiaceae > Ambrosiozyma > Ambrosiozyma cicatricosa. The sequence continues at coordinate 48,357 of JAKTRY010000091.1, read as the reverse complement.
AAATTGAGTACTCTGGTGAAATCTTTAACTAATGATAACTTGAGTTCTATTGTTAGTTCCGGCCACAGTTACGCTAGATCGTATGCTACTTCCAAGATATCTGCCAGTGGCAAACTAGATGAGTCTCTGGGAGGTATTCAACAAATCATGTTCCTCAATCAACTCAGAGACATCGATGAAGCAAATGAATTGGCTGAAAAGGTTGTTCCTAAACTAGAGAGAATCAGAAACATTTTACTCTCAGGATCATCTGGATTCAAATATGCTCTGACATGTTCAAGAGATGTTGTCAAAACTCAAGAGGAATTAGTTTCCAAATTTTCATCCACATTTAATAGTTTACCAGCTGGTTTTGTTTCCAACACATACGAGATCCCATCTCCATCATATGGTCAAACTGAAAAGTACACCAAGAACTTCATTGAGATTCCATCACAAGTTAGTTTTGCCTCGACTGCTCTTCATGGTGCTGAATACTGTTCCAGAGATGCAGCCGCTTTACAAGTTCTTTCACAATTGCTTACATTCAAGTACTTACACGGAGAAATCAGAGAGAAAGGTGGTGCATATGGAGGAGGAGCAGGTTATGATGCCTTGAATTCTCTATTCTCTTTCTACTCTTACAGAGATCCAAAGCCAGCTCAATCTATCACAACATTCAACCAATCCGTGGATAAAGTCATTGAAAAAATCGAAAATGGCGTGATTAACCCTGATGAAGACTTGGAACAAGCTAAGTTGACCATCTTCCAGAAAATCGATGCTCCTATGACTGTGAGGGAGGAAGGTATGTCTTTGTTCAATTTTGAATTGGATGATGATCTGAAACAGGAGAGAAGAGAACATTTATTGGACTGTAGTTTAGATGATGTTAAGGAGGTTGCTGAGAAGTATTTCGGTGATGAAGCTGAGAGAAGCAGCGTCATAATTGGTACCGATGCTGATAAAGAGGCTGGTTTGCCTGGTGGAAATTGGACAATTTCTAAGTTGTCATAGGCTTTTTTTATTTTATTTTTCTACGTATTTTTGTTAGATTATTCATTCTTGTACATATCCTGAATTTCGAATTTCTTTGATTAAAACAGATCAGCAATGATTTTCACTTAATGTATCGATGCTAAACATTTACTAGTACATTTTTGACAAAAGTAAAACTTATTATTTTAGTAATTACACAAAAAATGCGATCAAATGATTTAAACACTAAATAACTTAGTTTTTCTTTTCAGCGGCTTCATCAGCGAAGACATCCAATGGAGAGTCAGTCAAAGCGAAATCCTTCCACAAGTTTGGAGTCAAGAAACCGTAAGTGTTACCAATAGCAGCAAAGGTAGCCTTCAAGGTGTTTTCCAAAGTTCTGGTAGAACCAGAAGAAGTGGTGTAGATATCTTCAATACCAGCGAATTGCAACATAGTCTTAACAGCTGGGGAAGCGACAATACCAGAACCTCTTGGAGCTGGAATCAATCTGACAGAAACAGAACCACACTTACCGGAAGTCTTGTTAGCAATGGAGTGAGGAGCACCCAAGTTGGAACCCCAGTAACCTCTTCTGACTGGAATGATGGACAACTTAGCGATGATGATAGCACCTCTGATGGCAGAAGCCAATTCCTTAGCGGCCTTGACACCCAAACCAACGTGACCGTTGTTGTCACCAACAACCATAACAACCTTCATTCTGGTTCTTTGACCAGCTCTGGTTTGCTTTTGAACAGACAAGACCTTCATGACCTTCTCTTGTAAGTTTGGCAACAGTTCATCGACAATCTGGTACTCCTTGACTGGCAAAGCATGCAAGTAGATTTCTTCAATGGAAGTAATCTTCTTGGCCTTCACTAATCTACCTAACTTGGTAACAGGAGTCCAAACCTTTTCTTCGTTTTGTCTTCTTGGTCTTCTACCACCTCTTCTTGGACCACCTTGTCTTCTATCTTGTTGTTGTGGGGCACCAGACATGTTTGAATTGATAATTATTTGTATAACGTCGGAATGTTACGTGGAAATCCGGGGGTGGTGGTTTTCAATCGACGAAATGTAATGGTGAATGCAGCACCATCATGAATAGTAGGGTGTTGGACATACATGGTACAGTGTGTGTTGAAACTGAAAAACGAGTTTCACTGGAGGCCCTCCTTCGTGCGGCGCATAATTTTTGGAAAAATTTAAAACTGTGAGAGAGCGGCTCAATCTTGATTTTTCCAACCCTGAACCCAAGGACGTGTCACGTGAAACGCACGCGCGATTTTGTAACCTTTGTCAAAGACTCAAAGCCCGCTTACTGAGAAATTGGGAGTTCGAATTGCGACATTTTATTAGTGATCACTGAGAATCACATGACCTTAATTGCCATGGGAGTCATTTATATATACCGCCACCAATTAAATAAATTTGTTGTGCGGTCAATTAACACATGGTATCAAATTTGTTGAGTTTCGTCCATCTGTTTGAAACAGCATTTGCAAAGATGTGAACTATTCAGATCCTTCCAAACGTACAACACGTAGAGCCCTTGATATTTAATCAAGGTATAACTTTTCAGAACCAAGTGAACCTTACAATGTAGGCCTTTGACTTCGGTTGATCTCTAGTTCTTGAATCCTGACTCTGTTGTACTTCCAGAGTGACTCTTTTGACTGTTCTGACTTCTGTCTCTACGGCTCAATTCCGGTAAATCAAGTCCGGCCGCACGTGATCAATGAGAGCCTGACAGCGGAGGCTGACGTAAGGTGGAAGGTGTTGCTTTCGAGATGCCGACAATTCTATGGGTATGACTCTTTCTATTGGATTTCCCAAGCTGAATTATACAAACCATTTATACACGTTTTTCAAACTTGATATCCTATTTAAACTTGTTGTTTCCCCTGATTTCCCATTTATCCCCTGAATCTCGTTCTCCGTGTTTCGTTTTTATCCCTTACCAAACCACGAACACTACATTTATTTATTACTTTTGCATCACCAGTTCTGATTTTCTACAGAAATGTCCGGCCCTCAACCAATTAGTATTTTAAGTCAATCCTTGGAGAAAACCACTTTGAACGCTGTTTCTGCTTCTCCAAACAACTCTTACAATGCCAGAAGTTTGAGTATCCCTTCTTTAAAGCCAACTAAAACCTTGAAGCCATTCTCTACCGGTGATGTTAAAATTTTGCTTTTGGAAAATGTTAACCAAACTGCCATCAACATTTTCCAAAAACAAGGTTACCAAATTGAATTCCACAAGACTTCTTTGCCAGAAGATGAACTTATTGAAAAGATTAAGGATGTTCATGCCATCGGTATCAGATCAAAAACCAAGTTGACCAAGAACGTATTGAAGCATGCTAAGAACTTGGTTGTCATTGGTTGTTTCTGTATTGGGACTAACCAAGTTGATTTGGAATACGCTGCTGATCAAGGTGTTGCGGTTTTCAACTCTCCTTTCTCTAACTCAAGATCAGTCGCTGAAATGACTATTGCTGAAATCATCACCTTGTCGAGACAAATGGGTGACAGATCAATTGAATTGCACAATGGTATCTGGAATAAGGTTTCTGCCAGATGTTGGGAAATTAGAGGTAAGACTTTGGGTATAATCGGTTACGGTCACATTGGTTCTCAATTGTCTGTGCTGGCTGAAGCTTTCGGTATGAATGTGTTGTACTACGATATCCTTATGATTATGGCTTTGGGTACTGCCAAGCAAGTCTCTACTTTGGAAGAATTGTTGAACAAATCTGACTTCGTTTCCCTGCACGTTCCAGAAACCCCTGAGACCAAGATGATGTTTGGTACTCCTCAATTCGCCGCCATGAAGGATGGTTCTTATTTGATTAACAACTCCAGAGGTTCTGTCGTGGACATTCCAGCTTTGATTGATGCTTTGAAGTTGGGTAAATTGGCCGGTGCTGCCATTGATGTTTACCCTCAAGAACCAGCTAAGAACGGTCCTTTCTTCAACAATCAATTGAACACCTGGACTTCTGAATTGCAATCATTGAAGAACGTCATATTGACTCCTCACATTGGTGGTTCTACCGAAGAAGCTCAATCTGCAATTGGTATCGAAGTCGGTACTGCATTGACAAGTTACATTAACGAAGGTACCTCTACTGGTGCTGTGAATTTCCCAGAGGTTTCCTTGAGAGGTTTGGACTTGGATCAAGACAATGCTGTTAGAGTTTTGTACATCCATCAGAACGTTCCTGGTGTCTTGAAAACCGTTAACAACATTTTGTCCGACCACAATATTGAGAAGCAATTCTCTGATTCAAGAGGTGATGTCGCTTACTTGATGGCTGATATTTCAGGTGTCACTTCAGAAGATATCAAGTCTTTGTACGAAGAATTGAATGCTACCCAATACAAGATTGCTGTCAGATTACTTTATTAAGTAATTTTTTACCCTCTTCAGCAATCTCCCTGGGGTTTGCTTCTTTTCTGAGAATTGTGCTCACTTCAACAGATTACTACTTCATTCTTATCCATATTTACAATAACTACCACATATTCTACTCGACATGATTCGTTTTTTTTCTCTCTCGCCAATCCCTACAGCTTTATATTTCTTACTTTCTTTCTACGCGGTTTAATTAGGTTTTCAACAAAAATAATTTAATATATATCTATACACATTTTTATTATCTTAACTGATCTTCTCAAAAAAACAGTCGCTAATTTGTATTTCAAAGCTCAGCAGCCAGTATGATACTTTTCGCTTTCGTTGAGGTATCTTCAATTCAGTCTCAAAACTGCTATCTTCTTTAGCGGATGTGATATACAGCACATAGTTAACCAAAATTCATACTTTTCTGCACAGCTTGCGTTAAATGTCAAGTTTTAATCAGGATCAAAACCATAAATACGTACGGTAAAGACTCAAGATGTTGCAGTTGTCCAGTTGTCTCCAGCCTCAGCGACGCAAGAGCGACGATAAATCGGCGTGTATGCATTTTAAGATTTTCAACAACGAGTGATCGAACAGTGAGTGAATCACCCTGAAAGAGTTGAAAGCGGGTGGCAAACATACATTGTCAACAGCTCAACCCTTGTTTCCACCACATATATCAACTCAGAACCATCATTATTCACGTTTCAAGATGGCTACTACAACATCAGCTGCTCCTTACCTTTCTCTTTTAGATGAGGAAGACCCTCAATTGAAAACTTACGCCTTAAGTTCTTTGAACGACTTGGCTGACCAATTATGGACGGAAATTGCTAACAACATCTCTGAAATTGAACAGTTGTTTGAAGATGATTCGTTCCCAAGTAGACATCTAGCCGCTTTGTTGGCTTCCAAGGTTTACTATAACTTGGGTGATTATGATTCTTCTGTGAAATATTCTTTGTTGTCTGGTAGTCAATTCAATGTCAATGAGAAGACTGAATACGTCGAGACCATCGTTTCCAAATGTATCGACCTTTACATCAAACAATCCAAACTCAAGTTCAAAGATCCATCTCTTAGCATTGATCCTCAATTGACCAAGATTTTTGAACAAATGTTACAAAAATGTGTCAGTGATAATGAAATCAAATTGGCTTTGGGTATCTCATTGGAAAGCTACAGATTGGATATCGTCAAGACCATCATTGACCAACAACTGCAAGCTAGTAAGGGTGAAGAATATATTATCAATTTGTTATCATACGTTTTGACCTGTTCCACCACAGTCATTTCCAACACCGAGTTTAGAAGACAAACTTTGAACAGTTTGGCTCTAGCTTTGCTTTCCTTAAAGTCACCAGATTACTTCCTTTTGACTAAGGTCATTGTTCAATTGAATGATTGCAACTTGGTTCATAAAATTTTCAAGGATCTACTCAAGTCCCCCGAGAACAGACAAATTGCCTACCAGATTGCGTTTGACTTAGTTAGTGTTGCGTCCCAAGAGTTACTCACAAAGACCATCAATATTCTCGAAAAAGACTCCTCAATTGATCAAACTGACAGTACCACCGTTACTTTGAAGAAAATTTTGTCTGGCATTCCTACATGTGATTTAGATATCACTTTCTTATCTGACAACAACAACACTGATATCTCTATCCTTGACCATACTAAGAGTTCATTGGATGGTAGAAATTCAATGTTCCATTCTGCAGTTACATTTGCCAATGCCTTTATGCATGCTGGTACAACAGATGATTCTTTTGTGAGAACTAACTTAGATTGGTTAGGAAAGGCTAACAACTGGTCCAAGTTCTCCGCAACTGCCGCTTTGGGTGTTATTCATAAGGGTAACTTATCACAAGGTCAAATCATTTTGCAGCCATACCTTCCTGGTGCCACCTCTTCTCCATACACCAACGGTGGTTCCTTATTTGGTCTTGGTTTGATTTATGCTGGTCATGGTAAAGAGGTTTTGGGTTACTTGAGAAACCAAGTTGTTGAAGGTAGCAGTGCCCCAGATAGCAAAAACAATGAAACCATTTTGCATGGTGCTTGTTTGGGTGTTGGTGTTGCTGCTATGGCTTTGGGTGATGAACAAATTTATGAAGAATTGAAAAGTGTTTTGTTTACTGACAGTGCTATTTCAAGTGAAGCTGCCGCCCTTGCAATGGGTCTTGTTATGTTAGGTTCCGGAAGCGAGTCTGCTGCTCATGACATGTTCACATATGCGCAAGAGACACAACATGAGACTATCATCCGTGGGTTAGCTATTGGTATCGCATTGATTTCATACGGTAAAGAAGATTCTGCAGAAGATATCATTGAAAAACTTCTTGGCCATCAAGACTCAATCTTGCGTTATGGTGGTTGTTTCACTTTAGCTTTGGCTTACTGTGGTACTTCAAACAACAGTGCCATTCAAAGATTATTGCACATTGCTGTTTCTGACTCTTCAGATAATGTCAGAAGAGCTGCTGTGTTATCTCTAGGATTTGTTTTATTACGTGATTATTCTACCGTTCCTACTATTGTTGAATTGTTATCTCAATCTCACAACCCACACGTTCGTTATGGTACCACCATGGCTTTAGGTATTTCTTGTGCCGGTCGTGGATTACAAGCTGCTTTAGATGTCTTGGACCCTCTACTCAAGGATCCAGTTGATTTCGTTAGACAAGGTGCCACTATTGCTAAGTCCATGATTTTGATTCAACAAAATGAAAACACTCATCCAAAGGTGAAGGAATTTAGAGCATCTTTGCGTAAGATTGTTTCCAACAAGTATGAAGAGTCATTGGCCAAGTTTGGTGGTGCTATCGCACAAGGTATCTTAGATGCTGGTGGACGTAACTCTACCATTCAACTAGAGAATACACAGACTAACACATTGAATATGAAGGCTATTGTCGGTTTAACATTATTTACTCAAAGTTGGTACTGGTTCCCATTGACCCACTTCTTCGCTCTTTCACTTTACCCAACTTCAATTATTGGTGTTACTGATAACTTGAAGGCTCCTAAGTTCAAAATCAACTGTCATACGAAACCTGACTTTTTCGGATACCCACCAAAGGCAGAAGCACAAGTTGAAAAGCAAGCTGAAAAGATTGCCACCGCCGTTTTATCTACCACTGCTAGGGCTAAGGCCAGAGCTGCCAAGAAAGATAAAACATCCAAGAAGGAGGATAAGATGGATATCGATGAACCAAGCACTATAGAAAAAGAAAACACCAAGGAATCGAAGGGCGATGAAATATCAAATGTTGAACTTCAAGACAGTCAGTACAAGTCCTTGTATGTGAAGGAACCATATCAATTCCAGAATATGACAAGAGTTTTGCCTGCTCAATTGAAGTATGTGACTTTTTCTAAACACGAAAGATTTGTGCCAGTGAGAAAATTCAAGGGTATGAGCGGAATAGTTGTGTTGAATGACCAGAGTCCAGGTAAACCATTTGATAGAATCAAGACCATCAGAGAAAAGGGTAATACGGAAGCTACACTGCCTGATCCATTTACCATTGACCCTGTTTTAGATAAGGAGTTGTTTGAAGATGACGATGAATAAGTCAATTGTTTATAAACACTAGCTGATGTTTTGAGTTGTTATTTTAGATCCTTACAAAAAATAAAGCGTTTCTTCTCAACAGATGCTTACCTTTTTGTACAATCTCTACTAATCTGCTAATTATTTTTCTTTCTCGTATTCTGTATTACACCAAAAATCATTTCATTGTAGTTCACATGTATGGACGGTGGTAAAACAAATATAAATTATGAGAATCTAGACAAGGTGTCCGAGATGACATCTTTCTTTTTGGTAACACCCTTGGCAAACTCTGCCTTTTCTTTCCGAAGTTCCTTTTCTTTCTTCAACACACTTTCTATACGTTGGGCACGCTCCGTAATGACATTCTTTCTTTGTTTTCTCTTTAACTTACGTAAAGCAGAGTTTTTACCTTTAGATTCTGGTTTGATTAACTTTTTTAAATCTTTGCTATCGTCCTTATCTTTTTTGGTCTTCAATTCCAACTCCTTCATAGCAGCAGGCGTCAATCTATCTTGTTGTAGTCTCTTGTCAACAGTGCCAATGACATTTGGATCAAGTGTGATCATATCCGGAGCCAATTTATTCATTAATCCTCTCACTTCACTTTCTTGTCTTTGCTTACTGGACTCGTATGGGTTCAATTCGTAGGAATCATAGTTAGCTTCACCAGAACCAGGAACAATCAAGGAACTTATACCGTTGTCATGGGAAACACCCAAGATATCCTCAAATGGAACAAATCTGGTAGTTTGAATTTGAGAACTTGGAATCATGTGGTTCATATATGGAGACTGCTGTTTTTTCTTGAAACAATCTTTCCAGACAGTGACGTGTGGACCCCAACCAACTGAAATTAGACCAGCGTCTGAAATATCAACGGTATTGGCTTGAGTTGGAGTATAGTATGAGTGTAATTCTTGGAAGTTTCTAATATCCCAAATCTTCAAAGTCTTGTCTGCTCCGGCAACGACCATGTAATTACCGTTTCTGTTGATGGCCAATGATCTGACTGGACCCTTTGTGGCTTGTATTTTGGCTAATGGGGTAGACATACTTGGTGACCAAAGAGTGACTTGACCATTACTGTGACCTAAGTGCATAACTGCATTCCATGGGTTTTGTCTCATGCATTGAGTTGGTCCTAGTTTTGTTCTGTGTTCAGAGACAAGCTCACCTGTTGAGACATCGTGGTATTTCAAATATCCGGTGTTACCTGCACTGGTTAAAAGGAAATGATATGGTAAGAAATCAAGTAAAGTACAATCAATATGTTGTTTCAATCTGTGAAGTTCCATTCCTGTTTTGTCATAAATGAAGACGTATTTCTTTTGGGCCACTGCAAAGTACTGGTTGTTGTGGAGGTACTTCACTGCAGACACAGTTTCGTTCAAGTTGAGTTCACAATCTAATTTTCCTAATCTCCAATCAATTGAGGCAACATGCCCTTTTTTACCTCCTATAAGCAAGTCTCTTCCGTTTCTTGTGTAATCTAATGTGTATGGTCCAAATGTGGGAAGATCTAATTCAAATCTTTTGCTAGCTGTTCCAACGTCAATGTTTCCCACAATCTCATCTTGTGTGAACTTGAAAGTCTTTTCCATTCCTTCGGCTTCCAAGTAACCAGCATCTTCTTGTAAAAGAATATCTGTGTTAGCTGCTGATTTGACGGCATCTTTATATTGATTGTCTAGTCTTTTCATGTTGGAATTGAGCTTCTTGTCTCTTGAACGCCCATTCTTTCTTCCAGACAGATGTCTTTCATATTTGTTAGTTGATCCCATCTTATTGTAATTTTGTAGTAATTGTTAGGTGGTGATGTTATATGAGATAGTTGTTGAGCAAGGAATAAAATCAAAAACCATCATCGTGTTTTATTGAAAAAAAATCAAAAAAATTTTAAATGAAGCCGCACGGTTTGGCCGGAAAACTGGAAAATCCAAAATATGCTGGTCATTTAAGTGCGAGTTTGCTGGTCGGAGACTCGAAAAGTGTCAACTTGGAGTGTTTTATCAGAAAGAGTGACAAGTAAAAGCATCAAGTACAACGACATAAAAACAATTACAACATCGCATAATGTCAGAATTATCCGCTGCCGAAAAGAGGAAGCTTTTGAGAGAAAGAAGGGCCGCAAAAATGGCCCAGAAGAGTTCAGCTAGACTGAACAAGATCACCAGTCTCAATGGCAAAGAAGATGATGCTTCACCAGCTTTGCCTTCACCAACACCAACATCAGCACCACTTTCAGCTGCTATATCACTAGCAGCTTCATCTCCTGCTACAGCCAAATCAACACCACCAACCAGTGCGTCTACTGCAAATGCCACTTCTGCATCTACACCACCAAACTCATCAAACTTAAAACAATCCAGTTCATCAAAGAATAAAGAAGCGTCACGTAAATTCAGTGACCCTCCAATATCAGACTTGGACACCCTCAATCAAACATCTGCTGTTGCAAAACAATCACACTCAAAAGTGGCTGATCCTCTACATAGATCGGCTGATGAAGAAACATTCGATTCGAATACAGACATTGACCAACTTTTGAACAATTTACTTTCACGTGGCCATGACCATACCAACAACGGTAACAATGCCGGTCCAAATGCTGGATTGGATGATTTAGGATTGCCTGATGATTTTATGAAATTGCTTGGTGGTGGAGGTTTTGCTCAAATGATGCAACAGATGCAGTCTCAGATGCCACCAGGTTCAGATAATGATATCCCTGGAGCAGCTGGAGCTTTTGGTGAAACCAAATCTTCAGAAGAATTGCAATATGAACAAGAATTAGCTGCTTATAACAATCAACAGAAAAAGAAGTTCAGATTAGCGTTCATCGTCGTCAGATTTGTGTTTGTAGCCATTCTATTCTTCCTGTTCGTGTCTGGCAATACCAACAATTATGCTTCGTTCACACCATTGAGACCAAGACTCGCCGGTGTCAAGAGAAGTTTCATCTCAAGGTTCAAAGTTTGGGATAACGGTGATGTCATTCTAAGAGAATCTGGATCAATGTTTTGGAATTGGTTTGCTTTGTTTGAAATAGTTTATGCTGCACTATACCTTTTCCTTTCGACTAAGTTCGATATCACAGGTGGCAGTGATGGATCCTTTTTGGGTTTTATTACTGGATTCTTGCCTGGTGCTATCAAGTTTTGGGTTGATCTGATTATGAAATATAATGACCTGTACGCATTGTTTTTTAATGACCTTGCTTTGGTTTTGGTCCTACTTTTGGTTACCGGCACTGCTGACGCAGTTGTTTAAGGGTCTTGGAATAAAATTTCATATAAAAGTCTTTTATATTCAATCTTATTTAATATTTTTATTTTCTTGTGGGTGAATGGAATCTGTGAATACATTGTGAGTACCGATACAGCAGTATATGCCATCTTTAAACAAAAGGAAAGCAAAGACAATAAATAATTTATAATTCGGCGATATGAATCATAAGAAGAAAAAATGATAATAGTAATATTATGGAATGTGAAAATGAGAATTGTAATGTGGAAATAAGGGATAATAAAAAATGAAACTCAAAGAGATGAGATGAATGAATGTCTATAATAAAAACACAAATGAAGGCGAATCAACAATGAACCAACAACCCTACTTATGGATCGTCAGAACCAACAATTTCTTTCCAAGTCTTACCTTCTGCCTTCAAAGTTTGGGTAATCTCATCCTTAATCTTTCTTGCCAACCCAGGACCTTTGTAAGCAAAAGCTGTGTACAATTGGACAAAACTGGCACCGGCTCTAGCAAAATCCAAAGCATCCTTACCGGAATCGATACCACCACAACCAACCAAAACCAAATCGGAATCCTTAGTGTATTTTCTCAACAACTTGAAAGAAGCCAAAGCAATCTCCTTCAATGGTTTACCTGACAAACCACCAGTTTCGTTGACAACTGGACCTTGTGTAATCAACTTATCCACTGGTCTTTGCACAGTGGTGTTTGACATGATGATACCATCAATTTTAGCATCCTTAGCAGATTTAGCAATTGATTCAATTTCAGGCTCAGTTAAATCAGGAGCAACTTTAACCAAGATAGGAGGTTTGACATTTGGATCTAATAACTTACCAGCCAATTGATCTCTTTGTTTGACAACTGCTGTCAATAAGTTAGTCAATTTGGACTCACTTTGTAAATCTCTTAAACCTGGAGTATTTGGAGAAGAAACATTGATGACCAAAGTGTCAGAATATGGACCAAATTGATCGACGCCTTTCAAATAATCTTCAACTTCATCACCGGTCTTGTTCTTACCCAAGTTAATACCCAAAAGCTTACCTTCTCTGAAAGAGTTGTCAACAGCTTCAGGATGTTTAGGCAATGAACGCTCAAATCTAACTCTCAAATGACCCAGCACATTCCAATGACCAGAAGAATTAAATCCATAACGGTTAATGACAGCATCATCTTGTGGCAATCTGAAGAAACGTGGTTGAGGGTTACCAGGTTGAGGCAATGGAGTAACAGATCCGATTTCAACGTAACCGAATCCCAAATTGTACAATGGATCAATGACAACACCTTCTTTATCAAAACCAGCAGCCATACCAATCGGATTGCTCAAAGTCTTACCAAAAACATCAACTTGTAACACTGGGTCATCATAATCGACAAATAAACGTGGGTACAGACCATTGCGGAGTAATGAGATACCCAATTTGTGGCCTGTTTCGGCACTAGTGGTTTGTCTGATCAATGGACACCAAACAAATTCATTTATGGCTGATCTGGCATCTAAAGAATATAGACCAGCGCCGATTGCAACGACTAATAGAGTTGTTCGACTTGGAAGGATACCTTTCACTTTTGATTTTGGTGTTGTTGAGGCGAACCTTTTGAAGTTGGCATTTGTGTTGAACTTGGATTTGGAGAATGCCCTTGCTGATATGCCAAACATCTTTGGTTGTAAAGTTACGTTTTTTGGTGTAGTTGTGGTGGTATAACAGCTCTTTTGGCTTGTTTGTAGGCTGTCACTAGTTAGTCTGTTCAGCTTGGAATTGTTTTTCGCAGTTGATTTAAACGAGCTTTGATTTGTGGAGACGAGCGCACTTTTAAAGACCAGGTCTGAAGAGTCAAGAGTCAAAACTCAAGGTAGAAAGGAGCACTGAAGAACATCTGTCATGAGATGATCTATGTGCAGGTGAACGTTGAAAGCCGCCTTCAGGATATCACACTTCTGTCTTCCGAAGTTGAACAAATATAAAAGTCTACAAACTGATACAAACTACAAGACTAATAAATAATACTTCCTTGCCAGGAGCAACAAAAAGAAAGCGAATGAATTGCAATGAACATACACAAAACGCTCTGAAAAGAAAATCAAACTGCCAATGTAAAGTCGAATCCATATTTTATGTATATCATGTCCATAAGTCATAATCAGTTGTAAAGTCTCCAAATTCTTAAATCTTATTATCTATCCTTTCGTCCATCACCGAAATCATTAATAGTAACTTGACCTTCTCTGACACGATCCCAGGAAGAACCCTGTCCCACCTTTTGACGACTCCAATTTCCGTCATTGGGTCCAGTACCATCACCATTATTGAATTGATCTCTATCAACACTGACATTTGATGGACTTTCAACAGTCAACATTTCAGAGCCTTCGTTGATTAACCTTGGGTCTTTGAAACGGTACTTGTCATCTTTACTTGATCTGTCGAAATATGATGCCCAAAATAGGCCCTTCAATATTGGATTCGGTGTTCTGTCAATCACTTTGATCACCCATTTGAACTCTTCAGAATTGAGTTTTGGAAGTGGCTCTTGGGCTGGCCTTCTAGATGATGTTGATGTAGTCATTGATGTTGGTTGAGAAGTGTCTACTCCCGTAATTTCCGTTGACTGTGGTTCACTTAAAAACTCCGAACCTAGTTGGGTTGTAGGCTCCGGCTCAAACCCAGAACCGGGAATGACTGAATATGATGATGACAATGATGGTATTGAAGATGACATGGACTCAGAAGGAGCCATTTCGGCCTGTTGCCTCAATTTTTTCAAATTTCTTGAGTATATCGGTTTAGCCAAAACCAAAGGCACGATCCAGGAAACACCCAACCCAGCAAAAACAACATGTAGTGGGTTAATCAATGTACGCTTTTTTTTGAATAAAAATGGGATAAGGCAACCACCAAAGAAACTTAACGAAGATGCATTCATTATTAGTCTTGTGTTGGTTCCAAAAAATAGAGCTAGCTGTCTTCTTTGATGAGGATTGAGATCATGTTCTGCATCGTAGTAATCAATTGCTGTTTGTTTGTCTCTTGGATCAAGATCTTTCATGTTTTTATTCTAGTGTAGCTTGTTACAGAAGAACAAGTGGTATAAGTGATAATAGATTACAATGTCTAAAGACCACCAATCAACCATCTTATAACTGCAAGTCATGCCGAATATTCTCGATAATTGCAGAGCCCGAAGACCCGATCCCAAGCGTATAAAGTTTGAAGTCTGAACCTGTTGAAGAAATATTTCACCTTTTACCATAGACTTCAAATTTGTAAATTGAGATCAATTGAAATTCAATCCTTACTATATAATGGAACTACATGGTTTGTATTCCAAGATTACAGTAAAGCCAATATGTGTCAAAACTCATTAATTTTAAAAGAATTTATACATAGCTAATTAACGTACAAATTTGATTCTTCATACTATAGGTGTAACATTAAAATTAGAAAATCGAAACAGAGTTCTACTCCAAAAGTTACAAGTTAATTACAAAGACTCACAATTAACAACATGCATGACTATTTCCTTTAACTTCATCTCATAATGGAACTCAATGTGGAAGGAGATCACAAGTGTGTGACATCAAAAAAAATTAAAACTCACAAGCTCTAGTGATGTTACTCACTTTCTTCGTCTTCTTCATTGCACTTAACATCAACTATATCCCATTCAACTGTATCACCTTTCACTGATATCAATGAACAGGCCATCGACAACCTCATGTCAAGTCGAAACTGATTATACAAAGAAGTCAGCACGTCGTCATCCAGTTCTGGTGAAAAACCTCTGATAATTGTGATGATGGTAAAGGTACAAGATTTGTGTTGAAGGAATTAAGACTAGTTGAAAAGGCGAAAGAATGCAAATCAAGATCGTTGACGATTGCGGAAAAGCTTAAGAAGAAGTAAGTGGTGAATGCAAAGAGCGGTTTTATCCGTTTCGATGTTGTATCTTTATAAGTCATTGTTGGTTTTAGGACGATAGTAGCCGGACAGACCACTATCTTCTCTATGCCTCTTTGGTTTAACTCATGCCACACTGGTTGTGATATAACCGCTAGATGATTATATTAGCCTCTCGCGCGCAACTCTAGACTGAAATCTACTTCTCTCTCTTATTTGTATTTCTACGTTCCAGTTGTTTTTCCTGTTACTTTTACCTTTATAGTTTGAAGGAAGCTCTAGGCCCTTATCCTCGTCCTAAGTCATAGTGTATTTTGTAGTACACTGGTCCATTTTTCACAAAATTTCCATCCTGCCAAGCCCATCAATTAATATAACTTTCGCCACTTTGAATATCTTATAGAACCACTATCTCGTCATTCTTCCTCTTGACTGCCTTGTTTCTTATTATCTCCATGATCATCCAGATGGGATTCAAACGAAATCCAAGAGCCACAATGTACTATTAGTAACCATCACTCACATAAGCCTTAAGAAACCACTGTAGAATCAATTAACAATTTTCTGAGTATACTAAGTCCAACTTAAGTTAACAACCAGTATAAGAATCGACAATGCTTTTGAAGAGGGAACAGCATGTGAAACCAACAGTAGTAGTAAGAACCACCGTGTTTTCACCTGATCTAAGTAAAACTGTTTATCCAAACAACAGAAGAAGCATCGTAAGAAAGATGGGGGATATGTGATTGTGTTTTGAAGATGTTTTTTAGTAAAGGAAAGCATCGATGGGAAAAGAAGAAGGTGTGGTCAATAAAAAAGGGAACAGGGCATAATTGCTGCCTTTTATAAGTTCGACTGGATGGGAAATCAGTAGCAACCCACTCGGTTGTGCGGCTCGGAGATCGAGCATGTAACACACAGTCACGTGCAGTAGTTTAGGACGGGTTTATTTGACATTTTGAAAAAAAAGTGAAAAATATCCAAGTATAAATTCAAGTACGTATTAAGAACACTAAGTACCCCACAAACGTACATTTAAAAGATGATTCTAACACGCTCGATAGCAAGGAAAACAAGCATACGAAACCCCAACTTCTTGACATTAACAACAGCAACCAGAATTACAACCCCACTACTGAAAAGAACATACAAAGTACTTGCAGTGGAAACAAGTTGTGATGATGCATGTGCAACCCTCCTGACAAGACAAACACCAATAGCACCACCAACGATAATTGCTGAATCGAAACTAACACTCAACTCCGTATCCAAAGGAGGAATCATCCCAATCGATGCAGCAAGACACAACCGAGAATCCATCCCGAAATTAGTCAACCAACTTTTAGCACAATACAACTGGGATAAACCCGACTTGATTTGTGCCACACGAGGACCCGGGATGGTTGGTTCCTTAATTGGTGGATACCAGCTAGCGCAAGGGATGGCTCTAGCTTGGCAGGTTCCATTGGTTGGTGTTAACCATATGTTAGGCCATTTGTTGATTCCACGGTTGGCTAGTAATGGAACGGAGCCTCAATTTCCTTTTTTGAGTTTGTTGTGTTCTGGTGGTCATACGATGTTGGTTTTGAGTAAGTCATTATTGGAGCATAAAGTATTGGTGAATACAGTGGATATTGCCGCTGGTGATGCGTTGGATAAGTGTGGTCGTGCGTTGGGTATTCGTGGGAATATGATTGGTAAAGAGATGGAGAAATTCATGCAAGGTTTTGAAGAAGAGTTGGGGAAAGATGTTGAGTTGGATTTAAAAGAGCCAATGTTGAATCAGTGGGATCGTGTTGATGTTTTGAAGTATTCGTTTGGTAGTTTTATTTCTCAGGTTACTAAGTCTTTGGATAAGTATTATGGTGGTGAGTTGCCTCAGGATGATAAAGTTAGAGCAAGATTATGTTGGAAAGTTCAGGAGATGGTGTTCCAGCATATGATTCGAAAAGTTGTGTTGGCCATGAAAAAATTGAAATTGAAAGAAACTTATGGTGTGAATAGTTTGGTTTGTTCAGGTGGTGTTGGTGCAAACTTGTATTTAAGACAAATGTTGAAAGATCAGGTTGGTGATGCCTGTATTGAGAATTTTTATTTCCCTGAACCCAGATTATGCACTGATAACTCAACTATGATTGGATGGGCTGGTATTGAGCTTTATGAAGCTGGATATACTACAGCATTAGGTACCAGTGTTATTAGAAAATGGCCCGTTGATCAGTTGTTGGAATTAAATGGATGGATTAAGAAGTAAGAAAATGGAAATTCTCAGACATCGAAAACAGTTTTGCTACGTATATCATTTACAAGTACTAGCGGTACATCGAGTTCTACTAGTGTATATATCATAACTTGTATATAGTTAGGTTGTAATATTTTGTACATATAATAACAATCAAGTTAAACAGTAACACTAGAAAAGAAAGATATAAACACAAGAACACAGAATTGAACTAGGAAAAAGAAAACTAAGAAGTAAACTCAAACTGATAAGTTGGGGGGTGGGGAAGCAAAGCAATTAAAAAAGACACAAAAATCATTTCAAGAAAGCTTTAGTAATCTCATACGTTTCAATTAATCCTTTCCAAGTATCATGATCCAAGCTGAAAATAATATGACTCTTAAAACTCTCATCCAAAGTCAAATTATAATGCGGTAACTCTTTCAAAACCTCATCTTTAGCCTCCTGAATGAACGGAACACCAAACTCATCTTCCCCCAAAATGGCCTTTTCATTATTGATGAGGAAACTAGTATAGAACAAATTCTCCACACTTTTCCCAAACGACTGGGGATCGATGAAAAACTTAAATAAGTTAACCTTAGCAAACCCAACGGTTTTCAAAGCATTAAAACAACGTACCGTATTCAAAACAGTATCATCTTTCTTATCCTCAGACATCAAATCCGATGCTGACTTCTCATTAGCTTTCTTCGACACGTTTTTTCTAGAATCGTCTTTCACTCTAGCCTTCATAGTTCTCACTTTTCTCACAATCTCTAAGGGTCCCAACAAGAAATCCGAACTTGCAGAACGACGAGAACAGGCATTGAACAACAACCCAGCAGCCATGAAATTGAATCTTGCAACATTACTATTACCACTGGAGCTGTACTCGGAGTCGTATCTTTGATCTGAAGAAACTCCAAATCGGTCAATGAACCCAGAGACAAACGCATCAAAGTCAAGTTCTTTTGCCGATGGTCCCAACTTCAAGTTTTTCGTGGCTAAGTGGGCCTGATGACCGATCTCTTTCAACGTGGCGGCATCTTTGGCAACGATCGCTGATTGACCTGCTGATTTAGTGGCTGCAAATAATGTGTCTACTTCATCCAATGATTGCGACACTAGGTTCAAACCTGTTTCTTTGGTTAGCTCATTACGCTGTTCCATTAATTTTTTGTCTAGTCGACGATATCTTTCTTTGAGTTCAAATGTTTGATGTTCGGTTAGTTTCTTCCGTCTGGTTCTTCTTCTGTCTTCGCCATCTTCTTCCTCATCTTGCTCTTCATCGTCGTCATCATCGTCGCCATCGTCATCTTCCTCATCATCACCACTGTCTTCCTCGTCGTCGTCATCGTCGTCATCATCACTACCAGTGTAATCATATCCCGTACCATCATCATACCCATTCAAAGCTTGATCAATGGCATTTGATTCAATTGTCATTTGAGTTGCCATCTTAGTTCTCTTTTGAATCTGATCATTATCATTGCCATTGTCACTTGACTCGGAATCACTGCCGCTTCTTTTAATAGGTGGCATCTTTGATTTCAGTTATTGGTTTTTAACTGGTATGGAAACTTGTCTTCTCTTATCTTGTCTTGTGTACGTCTTTATGGACTCTTGAGTCTTGTCTCTCGTTTTTTGGTACGTTCTAATGAATGGTAACGGAATTGCGTTGCGTTGCGTTTTGTATTCTTAGTTCTGTGTGTGTTGGTGTTGTGGCTACTCTTGTTAGAATATCTGAGTTCCAATAACGTGAACTATTACTTGAATTGGTTGGTTGTTTGGTTGTTTGGTTGTTTGATTGTTCAAACGATCAGTACGATATAGTACATACACGTCCCACGGTTTCAATAATTTCCATGAAAATGATCAAAACAAGACGCGTCTCGCTCCAAAAATTCAAAAATCACAAATCCCAAGGCTGTGCAAAAGTGTACTGCTTTTTCTGGTGTACGGGCATGACACGAATCCATGCTCTAGCTAGCTACTCGAGAACATCAAAGCTAGCTACAAGATTCGAGCTCATGATAATCATATTGCATTTAATGATATATGTTAATAATAACAAAACAATAATTAAACAAAAGTTGTATCTCAAAACGTACATACAAAAAAAAGATCCATAATGATATTTGATACATTGGGCTTGCAATGGCCAGCAGCCGTACCCCTGCATGCATGCCTGCACGTGCAGGAAAAAATTAAACAAAATTAACGACGTATATAGTAAACTGAAAAACTGAAAGAGCTGGAAAATATACAAAAAAACGAATTATTAAAACACAAACAACATTCAATTAAAACAGCTAAGCCGGTAAACGATGATGTACATGCAATATATGGCATATGGATGGGGCTTTTAACGTCATTAAAGAGGAAGGAAGTTTAAAGTACACATAAAATTAAAAAGACAAATTAAAGATTAAAAATAAACAGCAAACAATTAACAATTAATAGAAATGGAAAAAAAACTGATTAGATGAAACAAACAATGGAAAGAATGATGAATTTGAATGAACGATATATGCACACACCTTAAAACAACAACAACAACAACTATATAAAAACAAGATAAGAAAAAATACAGAGAACAGAAGACAAAACCAACTTTGTAAACCAAACGATTGATCGAATATTGAGATCAATGAATATGGGAAAAAATGGAAGAAGAAACGCAAACGAACTGAAACAAAAAAAGAATTAGAATTTGATCAGATTGAAGATGTATGAAGACAATTATTAGACTAGGAAGAAATGAAAAAAAAATGAAAAACATTAGGATACCGAGGACAATTAGGATAGGTGGAGGTGGGGGTAGGATAGTGAGGATGATGATGGGTAAGAACTTGGGATATAGTGACGAAGAGAACATAGGAAGTTGGAATACACAGTATGCATCAGTAGATGAAATTCGATGGAATACAACCATGAGGGGCAAATTGCAATGGGACATGGAATGAACAACCTCCAACATTCAAAATTCTAACCGTAATTGGATTGTAAATTGTAAAAATGAGATGTGATGTGGAACCGTGATTTGCCATG
The DNA here is from genome assembly GCA_030579935.1 of Ambrosiozyma cicatricosa. NCBI lineage: Eukaryota > Fungi > Ascomycota > Pichiomycetes > Pichiales > Pichiaceae > Ambrosiozyma > Ambrosiozyma cicatricosa. Next base: position 27,994 of record JAKTRY010000091.1, on the reverse strand, counting down.
TTTTTTTAACATCTTATACCAATGCAAATGTCAAAGATCAAATCTTGAAATTCGATGTGCGAGTTTCAAAGTTCAAAGTTCAAAAATTGAGAAACTAAGAAACTGGGAAACTGGAATTGCTGGAAACTGGAATGAAACAAGACGGACATAGCAAATTTGAGAAGTCATTCACCGAATCAATTTCAAAGTCATGGAACACAATTGTGAGTGAGATTAGTCATCATTGATGGCGGTACTAATACCATATTTAGTCTGTAGAAATCAACCAACCAAAATTTCCCTCCCAAAACCACACACCACCTTCACACAATCCACCTTCTACTAAAACTCCAACTTAACCCCATTCCCACCACCATTTCCAGCATCACTTCCGCCGCCATTCCCAGCATCACTTCCACCACCAGAACTCAAAAACATATCCATACCAGGTGACTCTCCATCACCTCCACCTTCCCTACTTCCCCCATCACCACCATTGGTCGAATGACGATGTAATTTCAACCCAACAACATCATCATCATCATCCCTATCTGCCTCGTCACCATCATCTCTAAAATCCATCTGAGGCATACCACCCATATTGATATTCAGGGTATCTAGGTTGATGGGCATCCCCATTCCCACGCCCATTTGCATGCCCGTGTTCATACTCACTGGCATAACCGTCCCCATTCCTATAGGCATAGGAGTGTTCATGTTGTTCATTGGTGGGATTTGTTGTTGTTGTGTGGCTGTGGGCGTTTTGATTGAGTTGTTGGATGGGTTTGATGCGGTAGGGTTTGAAAATGTGGTGTCTGATGCGTCCAGTGGTGAGTCATTCATGAATGTATCTAGATGAGATGTGGATGTGGATGTGTATGGGTCGTTTGTTGGGTTGGTTATTGATTGTCTTTGTTGGGCGTGTTGCTGTTGGGTTTGGTTTAGTGATGATGATGTGAATGAATTGGACGCTACCGTTGTACCCTTCGTTCCTGATGTTGTTGTAGAAGGAACGGCAGAGGAAGTTGTAGTTGTTGTTGATGTAGGAGGAGGAACACCTGCGGTTGTTGTGGCTGTGGTTGGAGTAGTGGTTATGTCTGTGGTTGGAGTTCTGAAATTACCTGAGTCAACATCCAGAATTTGTGGTTGTGGAGAAGGACCAGGGAAACTAGATGTCGAACTCTGGTGAACTAATCCTTGTTGCTGTCCCTGTTGTTGTGTTTGCGGCACAAACCCTTGTTGTTGTCCCTGCTGCTGTTGCTGTTGATTAAAACTAACCAAATAAGAATTCAAATACTGTAAATACTCCAAATCACCACTTAACACATGAGCCACACCTGATCCACCTTCCCCGACATACGCAGTGATAACCTGTTGTCCCTCACTGAAATCCTCACAAATAGACCATTGATTCATATTTTCTTTACCGGACATTGGATCTCTTAAGAAATGCACTGCGAATTTCGGAGGTGTAGCCAACTCAATCTGTAACTGAGCTTTTGAATTAGGACCAGCACCATAATCATAGTCAGGTGAAGCCGATGAGGATAATGTAGTGGTGGATGAAGTGTTATTGTTCACCAAAGAACAACGCATGATATGAGCCAATGGGTAAAAAATTCTAAACAACACCCTTTCATTCTGGAAAACACCACTGAAGAAATAATTCAATTCTTGATCTCTCTTGGATAATACAATCAATAAATCTGTACTTAGCATTAAACTATTCATTGTCCGAGGTGATAAATTCTGTAAACCTTTCAAAGTGACAATGTTCAAATGACCAGATTTAATACGTTGCCAATTACCAACAGAGACAGAAACACATTCAATTAAACTATACCGTTCATTGATCTCAACAGGTGCTTTATTTTGATCCTCTATGGTGTACAAAGAATTAATTCTTTTCTTGAGTACACCAACTGGACTCCTCCCCAAGCCTCGATCATCGTATAACCCACCAGCACCACCTGGACCTTGTCCCATACCCGTATTATTGGCATTAGTCAAGCCATTGAAACCAACGCCAGCGAGGTCTAACAATGACTTATTATTATCATTTTCTTGTCTGTTTTGTTTCTCCAGTTTACGAGCCTTAGCACGACGATTCTGAAACCAGATCCTCACTGATCGTTCACTCATCTGGGTCTTTTCACTTATATATTTTCTAACATTAGCACTTGGATTTGAATTCTTATTGAATTCAGCAACTAATAAAGCTAAACTTTCACCAGAGGCTCTTGATCTTCGTTGCATTGGTGGATCATTTGATATTGATCCTGTTGTTGAGCCGGTTGTGATGAAGTTGTCCATTCCTTCGGATGTGCTGTTGTGTTTGCTGTGCGTATGCGTATGATGATGATGGTCATGGTCATGTGTTGACGTGGATGATGTACGACGATGAGATCTTGATGATTTTGTGGATGATGTAGGTGAAGCCAATAATCCACCATCTGCACTTTCACGATGATGTAACTGTTTAGGAGCAGTAGCTGTGCCTAATCCAGTTCCAGCACCTAAAGTTGTTGAAATTGAGGTTGTAGGCGTTGGATTAGATATAGATTCAGTTGTAGTTGTAGAGAAAGTACCGCCACTGCTTGAGAACCCATTAATATCGAAATTAGGAGTATCTAAAGCAGTTAAACCCGTTAGACCAGAAGTATTGGCGAAAAACTGAGAATAGGGTCCCAGTGAATCACTTGTGTTTGTGTTTGTAGCTGATGTAGTGGTAGGCGTAGTTAAGAAATTGCTGTTATTATCGTTGTTTAAATTGAGGTTAAGATTGAGGTTGTTATTAAGATCATGGTCATTGTAGAGTAAATCTTGAGTGAACTGGGAGTAACTGGAGGCAAAGTTCTCCTGTTGATCAGTCATTATGGACGGATTGTAGTTGGAATTGTTTATGTAGTTGTTGTTGTTGCTGTGGTATAAGGTATAAGGTATAAGGTTAATCCTCTCTTTTTCTGCTGTTTGTGAAGCTTGAACTTGGTACCAGATGTTCAGTGGAGGAGATTGGGTAGGTCAAAGTAAGAAGTTGAGAAAACCAATGACAGGAGATGAAGTGGAAGAGGGGGTTGAAACCTGACAGTTGTGGATGTGTGGGTATGAGAGTGTGAAGGCTGAAGGGGAACAGGGGAACAGGGGAACAGGGGAACGGGGGAGAAGTTAGAAGATGATGGAAGTTGTTGAGCTCGGGAGGGTAAGAGAGTGTGTGAGGGTAAGTTACAAGTTACAAGCTGCAGTACTGGGGAGTGAGGGTAAGTTTGTGGTTTGTAGTTTGTGGTTTGTGGTTTGTGGTTTGGGGGCGCGTGAGAGCGTGTGAGCGTGAGTGTGAGTGTGAGTGTGAGAGCGTGTCAGAGGGTGAGAGGGTGAGAGCGTAGTAAGTAAGAGGGTGAAGGGTGAAGGTGGTGTGAAGGTGCTTTAATTTGTGAGTGGTGAGTAGTGAGTAGTGAGTAGTGAGTAGTCACTGGTCGGTCTCCTGTCACTGGTCTGGACTCGTCTGAAGTCGTCTGGACTGGTCAAAAGACAGAACGTGGAACGCGCTTTAAGTACTTCCAGCTACTTACGTGCAATAGCTAAACGTAGCTAAGGTTGTCTAGTAGTCTTCATCTTACCTCATACTCCATCTCTTAGTAGTACTGCTCTAGAGTACTGATACTGATACTGATACTGATACTGATACTTTCCTTCCATTACATCGGCCCATGTCTCTGTCTCATTCCCTCCCATTCTTTCTCATCAAATGATCAAATCAGACTGCGGCAACGAATCTTCCACCTTCCTCAATCCATTAGTCTCTCTACTGTTTTACAGTCTAATTGATATCATATCATTGCTCTCCGAGGATACCTACTATATACTAGGTTTTTGGAGATTAAAATAAACTAATAAACTCTCATCAAAGCGATCTCCTTTAAATTTTGACTAAAGGTAATATGATTAGACGCTGACCTCCTCCAAAAAAAACGCTGAGAGTTTTGATTGAACGTTTTTGAGTAAATGGGTAAAACAGTGAAAACATGACTTAATAAAACCGGATTTGAAGTTGCAGATAATGGATCTGAGAAGTTGTCGCGAAACATCGCAAAGTTTTGCGAAGCCTGAGTGCTGAACTTAGACGGGGTTCGCCCAGAGGGAAGGGCGTAGGCGGAAGTGTTGTCTGTGAAACGGACAGTTTCCGAAGCGAAGCAAAGCGTAGGACCAACTGGAAGTGGGGCAGAGTCTTTCTCCAGAGTGATGGAGAAGACGTACAGACACTTGCCAATCTATAGTTATGCCCTTTGCCTTAATTGGTATGGGTTTCCATCTACGTTCTCTTGAATTATCTTGGATAGCTTGAGCCGTGTAGATATAAAACATGGAGCAGCAGCTATAATCAGCTATAGACTCTACTTATATAAGCAATTTGTCAATTACCAAGGACCCGAGCATAGCTTATAAGCTGTTTCTACATTTCATCTGATCATGAGTATACCTTACATGTACAATTAAGCGAATTTATAAAAACACAAAACAAAACAAAAAAACTATTCTACAAACTAAATAAACACAAAGTTACAAGCTTTCAAACAAATCGTCCACCACAAAACAAACAAACTTTACAAACATCAACAATAACTTCTCTTAACCCTCTTCCTTTACCTTTACCTTTACCTTTACCATCCTTTGCACCAACGTCCTTCCCATTACCCTTCCCAATCTCACCACAATATACTTTACAACCACAACAATTACAAACTTTAACCCTGGTATCCAACATAGGCAACAAAGTCAATTGACAAAGACTCCAATAATGTCCTTCTTGTGATTTGATCATTTGTAAATCTTTCCCCTGTTCCTTCTCTCCATATTTTTCTGCTTCATTTTCTTGTTCATGTTCTGATTCTTTCTGGGATTGGTGGTGGTATGTAGGGTACGTTACACTTATAGTTGATCCATCTTTTGGGAACGATTCTATTAATGTTGGGAAATTTGGAATTGGGAGGTTTATCGTTGCTTTTGACGTAAGTGTTTCTTGTTGGGCTTGGACTGGTTCTTGAGATTGGGTTGGTGTTGGGACTTGGACTGGCGTTGTTGAGACTGGTGTTGGTGTAGTGTGTTTCAATAACCATTTGTAATTCTCATACATTAATTCATCTAATTCATCTTGTAATTCAATGTATTTTGACTCAACTAACATGATTGAAATTTGTGCAATTAATTTCAAAAACATTAAATTGAAATTACAGTGTGTTTGTGTTTGTGGAATGGGTGCTGGGTTTTCTTTGGTTTTGGCTGCAACATCTTTCTCCTTCTCCTTCTCCTTCTCAGTGTTTGTCTCGGATTCAACTTCTTTATCTTCATTTTCACCTTCTTCACCATTTGCCTTCTCCTTCTCCTTCTCCTTCTCCTCCTCTACTTTCTCCTTATCACTTTCAATTTCAACATCACTATCCCTTTCACTCTCACTAACATCAAACTTCAACCCATCCAAATACATTCCAGAAACAACATTAAACAATCTCAATTGATTAATTTCAAAGCCTCTGTATAATTCATCAGCTAACACTTCAAATGGTTCCAACCCTGTTTCCTTCTTCTTATCCTTCTTGTTCTTCTTTTGCTGCACCTTTTCCACATCGTCTTTCTCCTTACCATCACCACCACCACCAATATTGAAAATCTCTGCAGTTATCTCAACATCCTCATCCTCATCCTCCTTCTCACCCTTCTCCTCACCATTTTGTTCCTGAACAGCACGTTTCTTACCAATTGCTTGAACCTTACCCTGAAACCTCGAAATCAATGAATCAAACTTACACTCAACCAACTTCAACAACGCACCACCAAACACACCACCACCAACATCAACATCACCACCACTGTTGACTTTGGCTCTAGGAACACCTTGATAAAACTCATCCAATTTCAATAACGAATTCACAAAAATTGGATTGAAACAAGCTGATCCAATATCAATTAACTCGTTACCTATCGTTACACTCACCCCATTCCCATTCCCGTTCATACCATCTGTCAAATCACCGCCACGCAGTCCAAAACAATCATGGATCAAATCATACCCAACACAACCACCATACCCGTTAACGATGTTTTGGTTGTGGTTGTGATGGGTTTGGGAAATGTGGGTTTGGAGGTTGTTATGACGTTTTCTTTTATCACCTCCGAATTCATCAATGTTGTTTGAACCAGTGAATCCTATCCCACCTGTACTTGTTCCTCCTAAACCACCATGGGGTCCTCCTATTCCTATTGTTTTATTTCCATCACCTGCGATGGTAGCTGTGGTGGAGGGTGAGGAGGTAGAAGCAGCAGTGATGAATGCGGGGTTGGTTGGTGTGGCAAGCTTGGTAGTGGTGGTGGTGGTGGTGTTGTCAAACAAGGGCAAAACACAAATGAACAAGTCTTCTAATTGAGAAAACATTCTTAAATCTAAGTAACTTGATTGTTGGGGCATCCTGAATTGATATAACATGGTTAAGTAATGTTGAGTTGGGTCTAATGTAATTGAAATGATTTTGATTGATGTTGTTGATAAGTTTCGTAATTTTGAGATTTTTTGAAGTAATGGATCTTGTTGTTCTTCACTACTGCTGGCTGCTACTGATGTTGCTGATTGGTTCTGGGTGGGTGAGCTGGTTGCAGATGTGGTGATTGTAGCTGATCTATATGGGATAGGTTTAGTATAATCCAACTGTTTCTGGGACCGACTTTGAGGTTGAACTGGTCTTCCATTTCCACCACCACCATCACCGTTTCCATCTTCATCATCAAACCCAATGTTCAACTTAACGATAACCAAATCTTTCAAACTATTAGAAACCACCACATTTAAAGTCAAAACCTTACTGCTCGTAAAACTATTCAAATCAACGTATTGAATAATCGTATCGAAATTAATCAATGATTTCAACGTTATCCTCGTTGGGAAAGATGGTTTGGGTTTGGTTCCACTCAGTGTGACGTTGTACATTGCTCCTGTTGTTAGAATGGTTAGACAGACTTGTGTATTTGCTATCTTTGTTCTTGCTGGTGGGGTAGTGGTAGGGGAAGGGGTAGATGAAGGATGGATTAGTGGTTTGCTGAATGAGAAATTTGTGATTTGGCCTCCTTTTCTTCCAATTATAGCAATATTATCTTGATCTGGAGCTTGATCTTGGTTTTGGTCTTGAGGACGCATGGAAAGGATAATGTATTCATAATCAGGATCAATACTCAATTTTTCTAACTCGCCATCACCATCATTTTGATAAATCATTTTTTTCAAAATCAATCGTTTATGGGATGTAGAAATGGCTAAAAAGCAACACATCTTGAAAACTTTCTTTGTATCAGAATCGGTATCAGTACTAGCATCAGTACCAGTCTCCCCATCAGCTGTTGTTGTAGTCGTAGTTGTAGTTGTAACGTTCGTATCTTCCATCAATAACCATTCTGAAATCTGACATTTTTGAACATACTCATCGTTTTGCATATCCAAACAATTCAAATTGAATCCAAACACACGTTCCAGTTTCCCATTTCCTTGAATTGGACTATTGTACCCTTTAGTACCAGCTCTAGAGCTCGCATTAACACCGGCTTTACCACCAGTTTTACCACCACCACTGCTAGTGCTAGTGCCAGTGCTTGTACTGGTGCTTGTGTTAGTGCCAGTGCCCTTGTTAGCGTTAGGCAAAGGACCATTACCATTCACATACTGATCGAAATGATACACCCAAACCAACCGATCTTCAGTAAACACAACCAGCATAGATCCAACACGGAACTTACCAACGCTCCAAAGATTAGCAAATTTCCAATTCCCATCGGTCTGATCAAGTGACAACTGAGACAACTGAGAATAAACATTGGTTGGTTCCGGCAACCACCCAACAGACCTGATTCTAAAATGCTTAATCTCATCACGCATCAACAAATTATTGATATCGATTTTTCTTCTCTTGGGATACCCTCTTTCATCAGCCTCTGGGTCCCATGAGGGTGGTAACGGGTCTTTTGCAACGTTGGTCACCATACTGTTCCAATCTGCTGGATTGATCTTTCCCGCTGTGTCGTCTTCATGACCATCATCGACGGTGGTTCCCCATTCAATGGCTCCGTTGTGCGTGTGGTCAATTCCCACTCTTTCAAATTTCACAATTTGTTCACCGATGTTGCAGAGTAGTGTGATACCTGATGTGTCAGAGTCCCCACTTGAACATCTACAGATGCATGCGTTCATTGCATCAGTGACAAATGCGGCAAGACATCCTTGTTTTGAGTCTGGTGATGATGAAACAACTGTAGTTTTCAAATTACCATTTCCATTCTGTGACATTTGTGACTGTTGTTGTGAATGGGATTTGGATCTGGTCAAGTCAACACCAGTAGCAGACCATTTCATTTCAACTAGACTGACTTCATGATTGATCAAACTTGTTCTGTAATCGGTTTTATTCTGAGTAATTCTAATATCTTCGTTGTCAACCACTGAGAGAAATAAAACATTTAGAATTTGAAGTAATGTTGTTTGATGACTCGTGGCAATGTATAAGTCTGAGAGTTGAGATATGGCTAAGTTGGAAGAACCTGATGATGGTGATGAAGCTGCTGTAGTAGCTTGATTCTCTGAACTTGGTTGTTTCTTTGGTGGTGGTGGTTTTTTTTTCTTTGGAATTGGTTTCTTTGTCTGTTTTGATGGTTTCGGGACCTTTAATGGTTTTGGCTTAGGCGTTGGTTTTCGAGCTGGAGTTGAAATTTTGGAGTTCTTTGAATGTTCTGGATCCTTGCTTGTAGTTTCAACCACATCATCACCAGTGTTTTCTGGAATTTCAGCTAAATTCATAGATTCTAACTCTTCTTGCTTGATCTTAATAATCTCTTGTTCTTCTACCTTGACCTTCATCAAATCATCATCTTTCTTGTTTGCATTTGAAGATACTGGATCCTCTTCAATAGTTGGTCTTTTCTTCAATGGCGGACTGTATGGTTTTGGAGAAAGAACTGTTAATCCTTTTCTGGTGATGATTGATATCCGACCGTCCTGGTTCCATTGAACAGCATCTGGGATAAACGACGCTATACGTCGATCCAATGGCATATCCTCTAGCATTTCTTTCATTTTTCGTTGGTTGTTGCTGGTGTTATTAAATGTTGTAAGAAATGAGGGTATTAATAACTGGTGATGTGTTGATGTTGTCTTTCTTCTCAGTACAATTACCAAATCCCTCAAAATGAACCTCCTCAAAAAAATCAAATCGAACTGGACGCGCATCTCTTGCAAGAATTTCAATTTGTCTCAATGGGGAAATCGTATTTTCCAAATCGTGGAAGAGGGTTGTTAGAACTTGAGAGTTAAAACTACCAGATCAGAAGTGGAAAATTGGAAAGGGCACGCAAATACCATCTTTAAACCACCGAAACAACATATACAGCATCATCTCACAAAGACAAAATGTTTATTGGAATCACAGGTACCCTCTACTCAGGCGTGTCAGACGTTGCCAAATTCCTCATCCAACACCACGACTTCAAGTTACTCGCTTTGGAAACAGGTCATTATGAGTTGTCTCAAGACATGCAGCGTCTGAAATTGATCGATGAACTTGATCCATCATTATCGTCATCATCAATATATGAAAAGGATTTAGGATTGCCAGTCTATGAAACTTTCAAAACCAATGATGACTTGGTGAACTATGCCACTGCTAACTGGCTTCAAAATTTTGTCATTGTTTCAATAAAAGACATGAAGTTAGTTGACATGCTTTTGAAAAGACCTTTCTTTGTGTTGATATCAATTGACTCATCTTTGCTTACCAGATTTAATAGATACTCCGCTCAACAACAGCAGCAACAGAAACAACAGGCTGATACCGCATCTTCTTCTGATGACGACATCATCAACCTAACGCTTCATGATTTCCTCTCTCAAACCGAACCACTAAAACACGCAAACGATGCTGAACTACTGAAAATAATGGACAAATCCCACTTGAAACTCCTAAATGAAACAACAACACCAGGACAATTACATCTCAAGATATCACAACTACAACTGCTAAACAAAGAAAGACTAAGACCAAGCTGGGACACGTATTTCATGTCATTGGCTGACCTAGCAGCTCATCGTTCCAACTGTATGAAACGTCGTGTCGGTTGTGTCGTTGTCAGAAACCACCGTGTTGTGGCAACAGGTTACAATGGAACACCAAGAGGAACGAGGAACTGTAATGAGGGTGGTTGTCCTCGTTGTAACTCAGCTATAAGTAGCGGTACTGGAAATGGAAGTAGTGTTATGGGTAGTGGTGTTGGTTTATCTACTTGTCTTTGTTTGCATGCTGAAGAAAACGCGTTGTTGGAAGCTGGAAGAGATAGGGTCGATGGTGACTCTATCTTGTATTGTAATACTTGTCCTTGTTTGACTTGTACCATTAAGATCGTTCAAAGTGGTGTTAAAGAAGTTGTTTATTCTCAGAGCTATTCAATGGATGAGTTCAGCTCTAAGGTTTTCAAAGAGGCTGGTGTTGTGTTGAGACAATTTACTCCTCCTCAATATGGTGTTGTTGTTTTACAATGATTGGTTTGAACTTGAACTTTATAGATTTTTAGATTAATTTGCATTCAAAGCATGAAATTTTTTAAGCTTGTTAGATATTAATAATTAGACACTGGATATACAAATTAAGTCGGTTAAAAATGCGAAAAAAAGAGAAAAGGGGGTAATAGGAATGCAAAAAAATAAAATAAAAAAGAGAACAAAGTGAGTTCATAACGTAGAAACGGTATAAGTAAATGGAAAAAGATATATTATCTAGGTACAATTTAGTTCAACTCGCCCAATGGCTTGCTTGGTACTTTCATTTTTGGCAGCATCAGCAGCAACAGACTTCTTGTTCTCAGAAATAGTAGTTGGAGTCTTGAGTTTCTTAAATCTCTCCAAAATATCATCACTTATATCATTCGAATCTTCTGCGTCAACAAACGCATCTTCAGGTGATGATTCTCTAGCAGCAGATTCTTGTGAGCTTTCAGGTTGTTTTTGTGGTAATTTAGCATTTTCAATCTTATCTATCTTTTCGGAATTCTCAATCTTATCCAATTCCTCCATCTCCAATTGTTCTAACTCTTCGTCTAACTCTTCGTCGTTCTCGTCCTCGTTAATCTTCAAACCACCCAATTGTGTGGTAACTTCGTTGATCTTTTCAACTTCAGAGGTGATACCATCGACCAAGTCATCAACATTTTCAGCGTTAGCTTGTTTGTTGAGACCTTGTAGTACTTTAGCATTGGAATCGAGAATATCAACGGCAACCAGATTGTCATTAGCTTCTTGAATCTTAAATTGAATGGAAAGTAAGTTGTTCAAACTAGAATGAGTCTTCTGCAATTGGTTCTCAAGCAACTTCTTCGATCTAAGTCTGGTTTTAGCCTCAACCAGGTTTTGTTTCTTGACACTTTGTCTAGCCAATTCACTCTGCTCCAAGATTTTCAAGGATGTCTTTTCACACTTCTCATTCAATAGATAAATGGAGTAATTCAACTGTGCGATGGATGTCTTACTCTCTTCATCCATAACCTTTTTGTTAGATCTTTCATTATCAGGGACATTTATCACACCGTTGTTCCCATTGTACTCAATCAGTTTACCTATCTTCGAAAGGTAAAGCAAGCAACAATGAAAATCTAATGGAGTCATATTCACCTCTTTACCTTTTTCACCGCTCTCTTTGGCTTCAGCAAATAGAGCCAAGACATGTTTCTCCAAAATTGGCCAGCCTTCACTCTTCACTTTCAAAGTAGATAGTAAGCTTTTGCTCACATCAACAAGCTTATCAAAATGAATAAATTTTTCATCTTTAACTAAAGCACCATCTGGACCAGCTCGACTTGCGAAGTTGCTCACAGTCACCTTGCTAGGAATACCACCAAACACACGGGAAAGCAGTGGAATAGAACTCAATATACCAGGTTTCAATGCTTTTTCAAAACTAGAGTATGGGATTAAAGTATGATCATCATTAATCATTTCATCAAGCACCTTGTCTAGTCCCTTTGGCACATATGTGACTGCCCCATCTCTCACAGTGAGTTTTCTCACCAATGTGTCACTATCAAATGCAAATTTTCCATTTGAGTTAGATGATGGTGTTTCGGACTCTAATAGGTCAGCATGGTTGAGTATAAGATCATTGAGAAAAGTTTTCCAGGTGGCGATGTTTGCCTCATATCCTTCTGGGTTTGCGTCTTTAAGTTGGTCAAAGTTGGAAAAAAGAGAGTCCAATCTGGACTTTTTGAACGTAGGGTTTGAGAGTAAAAGTTCTTGTAATGTTTGTGGCATTGTCTGGATGATGTTTGGTAACCCTGTTCAGAAGTACCACCCTTCTTTTCAGGGTTAATGATAAACAATCAACACTAACAATGATCTGAAGATCGGTTACAACTTCGCGTTGAAACTGATGCAAAAAGTTCTCAGTTCTCAGGGACTGTCACTGAGCTCTACAGAGGCTCATTCGACTTTGTTCGATTCCCATTCGTATCTTTCGTTTCTTGGGTGGCAAATCAAAAAAAGTTCAGTTCAAGATCATTGAAATTTTGGCAGATTTCAAGAAACAGCCACCACAACTTCTCCAAATACTGTGTCACAAGTTACAACATCAATTGATCATCAATTGAAAAGAAAAACCCAATGCCGTCTTCAGCCTTCCACACAAACATATCAGACCCAATTCTAGTCAAAGCTCTGATCCATTTGGACGAGCTCGTCAGCTCCACAGATGAGCCAAAACACAAGTTGATCCAACAAGTCGAAGCCAAACTAAGAACAGATTCCACATTATATGATCCTACGAATCCAAGCAAAAGAGATGCCTTAGTCGGCTCCTTTTTCCCAAAAATCCTGCAAGTTATTAGATCTGACTATTCAACACGTGAAGCAAAAAACAGCTCCATTTCATTGTTGAATGCAATTCTTTTACATTTTGATTTTGATCATATCATTACATTTTTTGATGTGCATCAATTGATTGAAGCAATGACTAAAGGTAACGAAGAATTGAAATTATTGGCCATCGGTGTTGTTTTGCGTGCTAAACCCGCTGATCTGATTGCAAACACGCCAATTTTACTCACTTTGTTCCAATTGTTGAGAGATCCAGAAACTAGTTTGAGACTAGTTACAAATATTTCGAATTGTGTGGTTACTTTGGCCATTGATGGTGAATTGGTCAGAAGACGTATTTTGTCAAATGAGATCGTCACACAAATGAAAGAAATGAGAGGTGACTTGAAGGTGGATACCAGATTGTTTGATTTGGTTGTTGAATTGTTACCTGTTATTCCTAATTTGCCTGAAGAATTATACTTGGTGTCCAAGAATAAGTTTATAAAGTCCGATGACTTACTGCATGATTCAGTCATCGTGTCTTTCTACTCTAAATTGATTGATTCAATATCATTGATGAGAGATGAGTCCATTCGAGAAAAATTACTACAAAAGCTGGATGAGCAAGTCAACTACATCGCCAAGATTTATATGGATGATACATTCAAAACAGAGCTGAAATTGCTTTTCAATATCGAGCCAGTTATATTTTTAAGCAAATTGAGTCAGTTGTTTCATAAGAAATTTCAGCAATTGAACACAAGGTTCAATATTGTGGATCATGCCATTGCAAAATACCAAGTTGATGAAAGTTCGTGGTTTTTGCTTTCAAATGTGAACCCAGATTTCTTAAAATCCAAAACAGAGTTCATCCAGAATTTACCATTGAATGAAAAATATATTAGCATATATGCTAATCTGATTTCAAACGAAGAGCTGTTTACCGAAAAGGTAGCTTTGAACCCTAACCAGGCTGTCAAACTAACTGTTGACAGTTTTCTGGAATTAATGGCTCCTTTGACATTGAAGGATTATGGTGTTGCAAAACTTGTTGACAGTTGGCCAGAATTACTTACTAGATTATTAGATGATATTAAAGATGTGAGAAGCAAAGAGATCTGGGACTTGAAGATTGCGTGTTTGGAAAATTTGTTAAAGCATGATGAGCAGTTAGGTATATGGGAAGACAAAGTCAAGTCCGAGTACTTGTTTATGAAAAACGGTAAGACGTTTGCAACGCCTACCGTTGATGTGATGGATGCTTCAGGTTAATCTAATGAACCCATACCGCTTGATATCTTCTTTATCCAGTTTTAATTTAACGACTTTATTCTTTTTCCTACTTTGCCTTAGACTATGTCTTTTTTTTTCTTTTGTTGTATAAATCCTACAAATTTAACGAAACTTCATCTTAGCGATCACATGATAATTATTTATATTTTGATATCAAAACCTAGCTATACAATGTAAAAAAGTAAAAAGCAATAATAAAAAGGGAAAGATAATACAGAACAAACCAAAGAATATACACAAAATGAACTACAAGTATAGAGAACCAGCACTGACGATATCTCTATGAACCAACTCGATAGCCTTCTCCATCTTTTCTTGTAAAGCCTTGTTTCCGATGGTTTGAGCAGCATCAACCATCTGTTTAAGCATCTCTTCCAATCTTCTAAAAGTTCTAATCAATGAACCTTCGTAAACGTCAGTCATCTTACAAATTTGAGTAAAAGAAGCACCTTTACACCAAGCGAAAACAACTTCCATCAACTCAGGTCTGAAAGACTCAACGTATTCTTTCTCCACAATCTCCAACTTACATTCTTTAGATTTTCTAGCAATCTCAGCAGCCATATCCTGTAATTGTTTCAAAGGACCAGCCAACTCAGGTTTCAATCTAGGCATCTCTTTAGACACTTCTTGGAACACAAAACATGAAATCAAAGCAGCGCATTGTTCAGGTGTCAATTCAGTGAAAGTACCGTTGAAAATCAATTGTGTTATAAGCAATTCATCACCTGTACTGATCTCACAAGCAACCTTACCCTTCAATTCAACAACTTCATTCTCAGAAATGAAACCAAGTCTTTTCAACACACGTGTTCTACGTTTCAAGTCATCCAGCTGTATCACAGATTGCACTTCTGTGACTTTTTGCTCTGTTGCTTTTATGTTTTCTTGAATTGCCACCTTCTTAGCGTATACCTGGTATAATTCAGTCAGTCTTGGTGATTGTGATAATGGGTTGGAATATAATTTGGATTCCAAAACTTCAACCTTTCTTAGTAACAACTTAAATTGATCATCTTCGATGTGCATCTTGTTGATTGGATCCAATAATGGGATACCATCTGGGAATCTTTTGATGATTTCCTTTAATGCCTTGTTCAATGTTTTTCTGGCTTGTTTGTTGTTGATATCATTTGGAAGAATAGATCTACAACTGCTGACGGACTTGATGGAATCTAATGTGATTGGAATGACTTCACTTCTGGCCTTCTCACCTTTTTTGGCTGGTCTAATACCATCTACCAAATTTGGATTCATTGGTTTGATCAAATTCACTGGAGAGTCAACGTACATGGTATTCACAAAGACTTGCACAATGTATGATTCATGATCAGAGAATTGAGCTTGGTTTCTAGACTTTCTCTTAGTGAAACTGATCACAATACCCCAACCGTAGTCATGAGCACCAATCTTAATTTTGATCAATCTACCACCCTTCAAATGAGGCAAAATATTACCAGGATGGCTGATAACCTTACTGTAATCCTCATTATATTGATCCAATTGTTTTCTGATATCATAGTACTCTTTCACATTATCAGAATCATCAACTTGGATCTCTTCAGCTTCTTCTTTCAATTCTTCAATTTTTTTCTCAAGGGCAGGAACAGCGACAGTATTTTGGAATTGGTAGAATGATCTCTCCAACATGAATTTAGGAGAAATACCTTCAACTCTCATCAAATTCAAGATCATATTGTAACCCAAGTGGAAAGCGGAATCTAATCTATCAGCAACACCTTTCACCATACCTTTAGCGATTTGAGGTTCCATCTTCTCATCGATCATCATGATAACAATACCACGATCATCCAAACCTCTACGACCAGCTCTACCAGACATTTGAATATATTCACCACCAGAAACCCAACGGAATCCAGCACCATCCCACTTTCTAACAGATGTGAAAACAACTGTTTTGGCAGGCATGTTCAAACCAATGGAGAAAGTCTCAGTGGCAAATAACACTTTCAAGAAACCTTCTTGGAACAGAATCTCAATAATTTCTTTCAAAATTGGGAGCAAACCAGAGTGATGGATACCGATACCTCTTCTCAACAATGGTAAAATGTGCTTGATTTGGGGCAATTCTTTATCTTCATCGGACAATATACTGATGGCGTTGTTGAAAATTTTGGTTAACATTTCTCTTTCATCATCGGTATTGAAATCCAATTTGGACATCTTCAATGCCAAATTCTCACAGTCTCTTTTGGAGAACGAGAAAACAATAACTGGGTTATACTTCTTTGCCCAAATCATCTTCACAATCTTGTAAATATCGGACTTACCATCGTTGAAACCACCCTTCTTGACCTTTCCTTTCTTAGCATCGATTGAACCTGAATCTTCACCCATCTTATTGGAAATAGAAGCCATAGCTTTCTGAAAATTTTCCTCTCTGAAAGTACCTTTCTCATCAACAACCAAATGGATACCATCACCATTAGCAGGGAAAAGATAATGTTGCAAAGGAGTTGGTCTAAAATCAGTGTAAACAATATGACAAGGTTGACGATGAATACCACAAATCCATTCAGCGAATTCCATAGCATTAGGAATAGTAGCGGACAAAAACACATAATGGACCTTATCAGGAAGTAAGATAATGGTTTCTTCCCAAACGACACCTCTGGACTTATCTCTCATATAATGGACCTCGTCAAAAATAACCCAAGCAACTTCTCTTATCACTTCTGAACCTCTGTATAACATAGATCTCAAAATTTCCGTGGTCATGACTAAACAACCTGCATCTGGATTGATTGTCACATCACCAGTCATCAAACCAACATCATTGAAATCGGCTTGTAATTCTCTAAACTTTTGGTTACTTAAAGCTTTGATAGGAGAGGTGTAAATAACTCTCTGTTTATCTCTTAAAGACTGGGCAATAGCATATTCAGCAACGACAGTCTTACCAGCAGAAGTATGAGCAGACACCAAGACAGATTCCTGACGATCAATACAAGAAATGGCTGTATCTTGGAAAGGATCTAAAGTAAACTTGTAATGTCTGGCTTCACTTTGACGTTTATGTTGACTGATTGGAGTATAGTTCCAATGTGGTGGAACAGCAACTTGATGTCTAATTTGATGTTTCAAATTCATTTTTTCATCACCATTATTGGTAGAAGAAGAAATCAAACCTTGAGATGCTTTCACTTCTCTGGATGCCTCGATTTCCAATGAGTCGGCAACGATAGGTGCTGCAGCTGCTTTGACTGCATTTGCCTTCTTCTTATCTTTCTTAGTAGGTTGTGTTTTTGAAGGAGTAGAATCTCGTTTGTCTGCTGACACTTTCGTTTTCTTGTTGGCTTCATTTTCTTTAGTGGATGATGGAGAAACTGGTCTCTTGTTGTTGTCGTTAGTCTCAGTTGTTGAATGTTGTTCCGTTAGCTTGGAAACATCACTGGGAGCTTCATTGAAAACACCAAATAAATCATCCATTTTGAAGAGTAATTCAATTGATAGTTGTTGTTGGTATCTGTATGTTTGTTGAAGTGTAAAAAGGGAACGAGTTCACGTTAACTGCATATATCTCACAAAAAAAATTTCACGCTTTTTTTTGTCCTAATAAAACCTTATGCGGCTTAAATTGTACACTTGTACTAAAAGTCTCAACTTTAGGCAGGTTTCATAAGATGTATGTTATACGTTATGACTATACATGTGAATATATATCATTTGTTTATCACCAATTAATGAATAAAAAAAGAATGAAAAACAGCAACATTCCAGTAGGAAGAGAAGTGAAGAATAGGTATAAAGAAGAACAACAATCAGAATAAAAAGAGCTAAAACACGATGAAAAGTCAAAGAACTTTAAAAAATGTTAAAATGCGCATAGATGGGAGGCACAATTAACAACTGAAATATACAGATAATTATGTACTGTTGTGGAAATTGGGGAGAAAATAGAGAGAGAAAAGACAATAAAATTGGGTGTATGAACAAATTCAACAGCAACTTTAAAAATGAGACGGCATAAGAACAGAACAAAGCAAAACTATATAGAAGAACTTCTTTAAATAAACAGTATGTCGGGTATACATTACAATGCGAGAAGAAAAAAAAGTAAGAAGTAGCGGGATATAAATATAAGGTGGTGAAAAAAAAGAGAGAAAGAAATATATACCCTGCTCAAAGAAAAGCAAAAGATGACGGACGTTATATACAGCAAAACAAGCAAAAAAACGAAAAGACAAGACAAAAACGAGGAAAACAAAGACAAGAAAGGCAGAAAAGATGATTAAACTAAATTATACATGAAGAGAAAAATGAATGGCATGAATGTAAATGAATGGAAGAACTTAGACAACCTCATGAAGAATTGAAAAGCAACTTGGGAATAAAAACTGAAAAGATTTTGAAAAATTATTGGAGGGAGGGAGCATATGGATGTAGCAACAAAAGCTCAATTTGGGAAGAAGAAAAAAGGGAAGGAAAATAAATAAAAGTAAAAAGAAATAAAAATCTAAACTTTTTCATACATCAAAATGTATGCACTCTTGTTGTTATTCAATAAGTTTCCACCATTCACACCATTTTCAAGCACCTCCTGGTTTGAAATTTTGCTAATTTGGGTATCATCAATTCTAATCCATTCATTGTCAGGTGGTGAACAAACATCTGCAGTGTAGTGACCACCGCCAGTTGATCTACCATGATGATAAACAATACCAGCCAACTTATAGGTTGGGGCTTGTCTGATTGAATTAGATAGACAGGACACAGGTAATGTCAACTTATGTTCGTATTTTATTGGTTTGTGAATTTTTTCCACACGTCCTTCCAAGATTCTATTTGATTTAGGTTGTTGTTGCGCTGGTTGTTGTTGTGATTCCTTGTTTTTCTTTTTCTGTTTACTTGAGGACACAACTTCATAAGTGTCCTCTTCTTCGGTAGTCTCCTGCTCGGTAACAAATGAGAATCTCTTCAAATGGATGATCAAAATTTGAGGCAGCTTATCAATAAAATTTTGTTTCTTAGCATTTGACTCACCAAATGAAATCTCTTCAACTTCAGCAAGCTTACCGAAAGCAGAAACCAAATCAACAGTTTCTGGATCACTGATATCTAATTGAACATGCATGAATGGATCCAAAGTAACTGAAGACTTCTTACTGGTTGGAGTTTGCAAGACAGATCTGAATTGACCACCAAACAACTTGACGATAGGTGATGGCTTAACTTCGAATGTTCTCTTGACAGCTATCTTTCTATTAGAACCAACTTCGTGCCATCCGTCATCATCGTCACCGTTGGCTGTTTCCTTATTTTTGATTAAATCAACACCCAATGTAACCTTCTTCTTTGTGTCTTTATCTGTTATTAAATTCATCAATTTTTGCAACTCAGTATTTGACAAAGCGGTAATACTATCAACACATTCTTCATGAATACCATCTAGCAAATGACCCAAAAATTCTTCAGCATCTTCTTGAACACCCAACTTCAAATGACGAAATCTAGGAAGTTGAGCAATTGAATTATAGAAGGACATTGGATTTATGATATCACATTTGCCTGGTTTATCAGAAACCTTTTTGAAAGATTCCAATAAAGACAGAGAAGCATCGATGATTGGAGTTTTAGAATTGGAAGAATCTAGAGAAGCCAGTGTACCATTTCGTATTATGTTCAACATCTGTGTGAAAGGTTCGCAAACAAACAACAATTGCATAATGGAGTTCATATAACATATACTACCAGAGTTGATAAGACCATGAGGGGTGATTAGATCAGATTTGTTTTGAGCTATCACCTTTGTTAAGTATTGTTCATCGTACATGATTCTGAGCAACAAAACACCCAATGGCTTCAAAGTGTTATCCAAAGGAATAGTGGAAGCTAGATTTTGGGAAATTGTGGAAGTCTGTTTTGTTGTACCATTAGCAAAGGTTTTTTGTAAAGAGCTCGAAGAACCGTTAGCAGTCTTAGATTTAGGAATTGAGCTTTGTGCAACTACATTCCAAGCCATCTTTGAAGGAGTTGCAGCAGTTGAAGGTGCAGGAGTTGTTGAAGTAGATGCCTTGGATTGAGTTGTAGAAAGAGAGGAAGTTGACGAAGATAGGGAAACAGATGAGACAGAATTAGCTGTCCCCGTCAGTGCTGGGGATGGTGAGCTTTTCTCCTTAGCATGCACCTTGACATCTGGTTTAATTGATGCTGTTGTAGTTTTGGTGGAATTTATATTACTGTCCTTCTTAATACCATTTGGTTTGACTGTCGTCGTTTCTGTTGTTGATGCTGATGTGGCCTTTGTTGATGGTGTAGTTGCTGTAGTTGTTGAAATTGATTTTGTTGATGGGGTTGCTATCGTTGGTTTTGTGTTGACTGTGTTATGTGTAGGTTTCGTTATATTTGTTGTAGTAGCAGCTGATGGAGAAGTAGAGGCAGCGGTTGTGTCTTTTTTGGGTGGTGGTTCCACTGTTGGCTTAGAAGTGATGACTGAGGACGTTATTGGTTTTATGCTAGTTGTATCCTCCGATATTTCTTTGATGAATGGTGCTGGTTTTGAGCTCTTGGATTGACCAAAATTTTCGTTGACGTATACCGGTTTAAATAGGGGAAGTTTTTTATGGTGACGGTGGTTGTGAGACAATATGGAATCGCCCTCAGGGTATTCAGCATTGGATAACAACCGTCTATTTCTCAGTGCTTTCTTCCTATATATTGTAAACTCTGACTCATTGGTGCCAAAGTATAAAGGCAGATTGTTGACGATTGTGTTATGATCTTTTGATTGATATGAGATAGTGTATGACTTGTTTCTTACAAGATTTGTAATGATCTTGTCCTCATCAGAAGGAGACAAGACAGGAATCAATTTTGGGTTTTTGAAAGTGATTTGTTTCAAATGATGTATAGGTTCAGTCATTATGATGAATGATTATGATATGTAGCTAAGAAAAGAAGGGTTATTGAAGTATTCATGCAAAGTTTTCACAACAAGAAAAAAAAGGATATCTCTGAGTTGATTGGAAGGGAGGGAATGAAGTGGATAGGAAAGGTTGTTGGCAGGATGTCGTTTGCTGGAGGGCAACTATATATAAGAGAGCAGTTAACAGGGTGATTTTGTGATCAACACAATGTATCAGGTGGAGGATATATACACAAAAAGGGGAGTGTGTGGTTCGTGAATCCAGTCCTGTTGGTCCTGTTTGGCAGTCTTGTCCTTGCCACTGGTGTGTTCACTGTTACTCTTTCTTTCTTTCCCTCCCTCTCTTTGCAATCGAATTTTCATCAAAACTTTTCACTCACTCCTGTCCACAACTTCTGCCGCTGCCTTTCGCTTGGGCCGCGCACTACTTTCCCTTCTACTGTGAATCAGAATCAATTGTCGCTTACTAAATTCATTTTTGTACATACACTATTTAACTATTTAGACCAGCTATTACACAAACCAACCCACTGTTGTTTGGTGCCCACAATCACCTCCTTAACAAACTCGTACCCACTCAATGTCTCGTGGTTCTTCAAGTATATGTACAAGGCAAACAAATGAACACAGTGAATCGAATTGGGGATACCACCACCATGCTTAACAAACAGTCTGGGGTCCAGGCACTTACAAAAACCGTAATCAAATTCAAACTTGGGATTCACTTTTCCCGTATTGTAACGACAACTTAGAATTCTGGCAATTTCAATATTATCAGCCTTCTGAACTAAACAGACCTTGTTTGAACCCTTCAGTTTGTACAATTTCAATGTTTTCGATTCAATTAATGAGAGGGCATCGTTTAGCAACGAGAGCGACTGACCATCCCCTTCCTTGAAAACACTGTCTGTTATCAACGATTGAACCAATGATTGTAAAATTAGTGCTTTCTCTGAGTTCAATTGAGGTGGTTGTGTGCTTGATTTTGTAATTCGGGTACATTGTTTAGTTGAATTGACATCCGAGTTATTGTTGTTGTCAGGTTTGGTGAACAAATTGGTTGAAAGGTTCGTTAACAAGCATTGAGAGGTTCCATTGAAGCTACTGATGGTCTGATTATCCGCATTCTGTTGTAATGGCATATCTGTTTGATATCATGCGGGTAGTTCACTTAATCTGAGTTCGATTGATCCAAAGTGTGTGTATGTGTTTTTCATGTCAATCGATATGGCGTTTTGAGATAGCGAGATCGTTCCGAACTGTCAGTTCATAACATTTGTTGGATTTCAGAATTTGGTGTATAATCTGAAGTCTTTTCTAAGTATACCCAAGTAGTGATTGCAGGACCAATACGTAGTTATAACAGTCCTTCCAAGTTACTTGGGATTCTAGTTATCACCGCCAATTGGGTAAATTTGGAGTATAGGAGTCGCATCGGCACATAGGGTCTTCAAAGTCCGTACATCCTGAAATTGTACACATGCAGCTCCTATAACAGGCCAGCTTTGCTACTTTCCGGAAGTGGATTTTTAGTCGAAGTCAAAATGACTCCATCTGAAATTTAAAATCAATTAGTTTGAATTTCGTACACACACGTTTCACAGTGTACTGATCGATCATCAAAATTACTTGAAAATCAAAGCATACTCGGGATTTCTTCATATACGTCGTTAAAATGAGATATATCACATACGTGTCCACTGTCAATTGATATTAAAGAGCCATCATTCATGTAAAGTTGTGAACGTGGTGTATCGTTTACATTGTTGAAACTTGTTTTGACTGGCCAGTTGTCCACATTGGAACTTGGTGTTTGGAATTTCTGATTTCTGATAAAGATGTGTGGCGTAGCCAGCATGTAGCTCAGCTCGCTCTCCAGAGTCCAGCTGTGTCGTTCCTGCGGCAGCTCTTCTCCAGACTCTGCACTCTACATGGACTCCAGACTCCATACTCCAGAGTCAGAGTTCTCTCGTTGGCTGGTGGCCTGCCCGTACAAGCAATTAAACAATTGAGTCAATTCAGTTTGTTCACCAGGCACAATTAGCATGTATTATGGCGGCATTGCATAGCTAACTATTGTGAATTTCAATTTCGTATTTACGATGAACATTCAATAATTCCACGTTTCACCTGATCTACCCAGCACCATATTTTGGCGATATTTTCTTCGAACGAATCATATGAACTCGTCAAACCCATAATCCTTCTTTATCAATTAGGCGAATGCTTTTTAATAGCAATATCGAATGTTGAATCCAGATCAATACCCATCTGAAATTCAGTTGAATAGGGTCGAACCGTGCCATATTGATGCAGGAGTTTTAGCACAACTCTCTCCAGGATCCAGATCATTCCTGTTTGAATGTTTGAACTTTGTATGGAGAAGATCGGTCGCGGGCAAAGTGAACGCAACGAGCTTCGATTGGACGCACATGAGCATAGCCACATTCCAAACCACTGCTGGATCAGTACGGCGCCCCGTGTTGAATTGGATCCTATACCGGCGGTAGCTGAGTTTCTAGCTATACGGTATGGTATGTGATGTGGACCGTGTGGTTGCATGGTTTCTGATTCCATGTTCATCATCCTGATGAATTTAGTATAAATATCAGGCAATTCCTCCATTTTTACAACTCGATTTATCGGTCGTTTTTGTCTCTCGTCTTTCTGCATCCAATTTATCAATTGAATACATATACAACAAACAAATCATATACAATGTGGGGTTCCAACGACAACGATAACGACAACAGAAGAAGAGACTCTGATGACAGAGATGAATCCTTAGGTGAACATGCTAGAGGTTTCGCCGCCACTGTTGCTGGTGCCGTTGCTGGTGGTTACGGTGGTCACGAGCTGGGTGAAAAAAAGGGTCACGGTACTCTGGGTACCATTGGTGGTGCTATTGCTGGTGCCGTTGCTGCCAACAAGTTGGAAGATGCTGCTGAAGACAAGTATTACGAAAGAAAGCAAGAAAGAGAAGACAGAGACAGCAACTCTTACGGTAACAACGACAATTACGGTAACAGAGACAACAACAACTCTTACGGTAACGACAACTACGGTAACAACAGAGACAACAACAACTCTTACGGTAACAACAGAGACAACAACAACTCTTACGGTAACGACAACTACGGTAACAACAGAGACAACAACAACTCTTACGGTAACAACAGAGACAACAACAACTCTTACGGTAACGACAACTACGGTAACAACAGAGACAACGACAACAACAGATGGTAAATACGTTCGATATGTATTGCCATTGACTGGCCTGCTTGTCTGGTGAGTTTTCCTTTACTTTTCCGCATTGTTTTCGTTTTTGTTTTTAAATACGTTTTTGAAGAATATAGCACTTTACTTAGATTTTGAAATGATCTCATACTAGTAATTTTCGTAGAGTGGTGGAATTCAGTTAAACTGCTATTGAAAGGAGAGTCTATGCTACCATCATGGAAGTCCAAATTTGCCTTCCAAAAGGCCCTAAAACCAATTGTGATTGCCCCCAACAATTTTAGTTCCTGATCTAAGTACATAACCTAATGGAAAATAACGTGAAATGAAACGATCTAGCCCATATATATAGCTTGACAATTAACGGTTAACCATTACGTATTCATTCGTTGAGTTGTGCTCTAACTTCGTTCTTTTCATATACGTTTATCTCTCATCACACATGAGTTTGCGTTCAATATCGTTCATATGCTCTGTTTCATTAGGGAGGCTGCGAGCTTGCACAATAATTGAAAACTCCGCCATGCAGCGCAGCGCAATGAATCAGAGTGTTCGATGGTACCGGCCTTTTGTTCGCTGCTCGCTGCCATCCTGAGATATGCACTAAAAATTTATAATTAACTCTCACGTTAACACACATGTGTCATATATGATATGATATGGGGTGCTATTCCAGATTTTTTTCAAGAATCGTTATTTAATAGTACATATATAATCCTATGACTTTTGCATACCAATTACTGGAAGGGTCGGGGAAATGGTGTTGACCAATCTTCATGAGTTGAAGTTACGAGTTTACCGCGCCGCACGTACCTTATAACATGACCACCTGTCATGGGTAAAGTACACTAAGTTTTGAATCGATCTGAAAATCTGATGATGCCATAGTGAAGATATTCAAATGAATTGATTTGCGAATTCCATATGATTAATATCAACTAATTGGAAAGCATTGGCTAAGCTTCAAGAGAAATTCTTGAAACCGGCAACCAACTTCAGTGAATTTGTCACCAGTTTCCCAGAACCCAGCCCCAGTTGTAAGGATACGATACCGAATGGTACCTACTGTCATGACCAAATAGGCGGGAGGCCTCTTATACAAAACTGGTTTCTTTCAGCCTTGACAGCTCATCCAGCCACCTCATCAAGTAGTTTACAATTCGACATCATCACGATATCATTAGTACAACTAAACTGATGCAATGGTACAACTAAGCTGATGCAATGATACAAAAGAGGCAGGATGATATATGTATATATCTTACCAGACATGTACGTTGTGTATGCAGCTGCATGCTTACTCGTTCTAAGGAAGGTTGTCCGATGACGGCCAACGACATCAGCACGACATCATGTATATGTGCATGGGCGGTCAAAAGTGACAAAAAGTCAGATCAAGGCTTGTGGCGGTGCAAATTTCTATACGAGCCGGGTCCAGCGAACCGTATGGTAGCGCTATACTTAGCTTCCCCCTGGAGTCTGCATAAGTGATCTGTCTATCTTACAAAGGGGTACAGATACTTAACACAATTGATTCATGTACTCCAGTATCTCATGATAGATACATATATGATTCACCTCGGAATGTGCTTCAAATATTCAATTGAATGACTGTTTGTTAATTTTGCAACTTTATTTAATACATGCACGCGAAATTGTAGTTTGTAAGGGGATTCGTCTAATATCAACCACCCACCATATCGCGATATAGAATTATAAAGATGGGTTTGAGTAGTAGTATACTAATTAACGGGCTGAAGCTGAAATCTAGTCTAAAAATCATAAAGTCGGCTGTCATATAGCGCCCCTTTAAGGATCGATGATATATCTGGCAACAATAGCTAGCCGATTATAGGGTCCGAAGGATGATTATGATGAAATTTGAACTCAATATCATGATCATTGATTGATTGTATCAAAAAAAAATCCATGGAATAGCCCCAATCGATATTCTAGATACTATAATTCGTCTAACTTCCAATTTCCATATATATAATATATCTTTTAGACATAAGCATGCATGTGATCTGTAGACTGAGATTAATACGGATAGATTTCCAAATATTTACTTTTTAAATTATAGAATTTTAGTAGCCCATGTGATTTTATATTTTTTACCCCGAAGAATCAATTTTTATTCAAGTTTCAACTATGAATTAAGTCTAATTTTTTTTGGTTAATATTAACATGTAAATTTGAATTTACTAATTCCACGTGTTGACAATTTATTAATAATCGGAAATTATGTCAAGAGTTGCTGGCAAGAATTAATTGTATCGATCACCAATTTCGCCTCTTGGAAAACATAGGTCATTTCTATTTTCCTTTTTCGGGTTCACAGCTATACTTTTATATATTATATAATGATAGCTAATTACTTTAAATCTGACCTAGAAACAGATGAATGGGAATTTTTTAGGGAATACACTATAATTTAAATCAACCCTGATCGAGTTTTAAATTAATTCGATTCGTGTAACATATTGGCAAACAAAAAGGGGTTTGCACCACTAGCTTGTAATTTATAGTTTATAGTTTTTTTAAAAAAAAATTCAAGAATTTCTAAAATTAATGTATAAATTATAAAAATTATAAAAAAAATTCATACATTGAATCTGAAATAAAATTTATAAATTATTTATGATCATTCGAAAGGAAATTACAATTTTGTATACTTTTGAAATTATCTAAAAAAAATCAAACATTTTGTAAAATTTAATTTGTAAATCATCCAAGAAATTGAAAAAGAGTAAATTTTTAAATATTGCATTTTTTTATAAAAATAAAAAAAAACATTAGTAAAAAATTGACCATGTTTTGGGGTGTGCACTGAATTCCTGAATAGTTATTGTATTACAATTAAATTTATACATATAGAAGGTAAAATTGAATGAGTAAAATTAATTGGAAGTTGATTTTGGAATTTAATTTTTGAAACCTCAAATAAATTGAAAAAAATAAATAATTTAATTAATAGAATCAAAAACAAGAATTTAAAATTATTCTATACAAGTATTGTCTGTGGAACGGAGAGCCTCCGAAGCGAAGCGTAGGGCCGATTTTGGAAGTGGAGTAGAGTCTTCTCCAGGGTGAAAGCGATGAAGTAGACGTACAGACACTTATTATTCTATAAATGCAATAAATTTTAATTAATTTTAAAATTATCCATTTTCGGACTTTTTATTCTTTTTCTTCGTCGGAAATGATGGGATTAATAACAATTTATAGTTTGAAATAGATATATACTTGTGTATATTTAATAAATTTTATGTTTTAGGTTAAAAAAAATCCATATTACTATTATTTTCTAGAGTTTTTTTTTTATTTACAGTTTAGTTAACGATGAAATTGAATACAATAAATATATTTTGAAAAAACAAAAAATAGATCGAAACAAAATATTATAAAATGTAAATAAAATTTAGTTTCATTTGAATGTGATAATATAGAAACTATGGTGATTGCCAATGCCATCAATACTTTAAATCAGGTTACAGAAGCAACTGAAAACAAAGTGTTCAAACAACAACTACAAAACCAGCTCAAGGCTATTTCAGAGTCATTAGTGACACATGTTAAGTACCAGGTTGAAAATGATCCTTTGAAGAACCCAGCACCATTGGTCAAAAAAAATTTATGATCAGTATCAAGAACAACAAAAACACAACAGCCACAGCCACAACCACAAGATCAGCCTAAAAAGTCTGAACTCTCTGAACAACAACCAAAAC
>JAKTRY010000090.1:0-53491 GCA_030579935.1 Ambrosiozyma cicatricosa | reverse complement strand
CTTACCAGAACTAAGCATGTTTCATCAGTAACAACTTAACAACTCAATCTTATACTAACCAGCATTCTTACCCAACAAGACGGCAATTGACACCTTGATCAGTTGTCTGATTGTAAGCAATGTCAAAGAGGCATCAGCTGTCTTAACACCAGTCGTACCAACAAATACCTTGACGGAGCATTCGGAAATCACAAGCACAAGTTCTATTGGATTGATTGTAATCAAACATGATAGGCAAACATCGAAGTGCCATAGCATCTGTAACACTAGTTCTAACCATTTCTTCTCTGTAAGTCTATAGCTGCCTCTCAAACCTTCTCAATTTTCACCTGCTTTTAGTTTATTCAATAAAAACTTCATATCGATCGAAAATTGAATGCATGTCCTGTCGGATTTTTCGGCAAGTCAGTAACTCCGAGCTAGTATGATTGAGGGTTCCACATTGCAACAGTATTGCCAATAGTCTACATTTATTCATCACTTGATTTATAATCGTTGAATCTGGTATAAAAATGCAGCCTTTGTCATATTGAACTCCGGTTGTTTCCCGATCTTCTATCACGTCGGCCTGACCAAGCAGGTAACACGTGCATCCTACAGGCTACAGCTTCAAGTGGTGCGATATTTGCGTGATTTTCTAACTGTCATCATCACCAATATTTTCCAACTCCGAACAGGCCTTAATGAAATTTAAAAATCAAAAGTATCGAATTTTCTATACTGTAACAGGGTCGTCATTTTTCAATATCATTTAATGATGATGATCTTTTTCAACTCTCGTGGGTTTAAAGCTCATCAAAAGTGAATAATATTCTCGGAAAAACCCTCATCATACGGCCGAACGAAACGATGCAAAAATTTATTTCGCAGACCTAGAATTAAACGTCATAGGGTGTCATGATTTGGTCACAACCCATTAAAAAACGCAGGTGTTCAACTATCGAACACATTTTACGAATTCTGAATTATTTTGATCATATATTATCTAGAGAATTCTGGTTTATATACATAGGTCACGGACGTCAATCAATCGTATATTGACGAATCGAGCAGTTAACTCGGCCATAAGTTGTGCATGCGCAACAGTCGGTCATGGGAGTCTCATGATCGATAAACAGATCCTACAATTACTCTAACTTGCTTAAATATATATTGAAACGGATTGATCGAATTTTAACAAGTTTCAAAATTTGCCATGTTCCGGTGTTTACTTATACGAATGAATAAAAGATTCAAAGAAGAAAAGAAATCGATGTTTAAGCTGTACTATAACAAATGCATGGGGTTGACATTTTTACCCATATGGAAAACAATAATGGAACACGCTACTCTATGTAGGTTATGAATTGTGTTGAAAATTTGAATCATTTTGCGTACCCGGACTGAGCAAGAGCACGCCACGCGTTAAAATGGATATAAGTTTTTCCGAACAACTGTTCGAATGGATCATGATGATTCAAAGCTTGAAACTTCAGCCTTCGAATAATTCAAGCTGAATCAAGATTCAAGAAGTTCTCTGAGATTCTTTAAACGTAAATTGAAACCTATACCAATCTTTCAAATTTGTTCACTGACGTTAATGAATGATATGATCAGCAGTGGCGCGTGCCCATGTGGACAGTGGATGGAAGGTGGAAGGTGGAAGGTGGACATGATATGGT
Organism: Ambrosiozyma cicatricosa; assembly: GCA_030579935.1. NCBI lineage: Eukaryota > Fungi > Ascomycota > Pichiomycetes > Pichiales > Pichiaceae > Ambrosiozyma > Ambrosiozyma cicatricosa. The sequence goes on along the minus strand of JAKTRY010000090.1, from coordinate 51,830 downwards.
CTGTCTGGTGGGCCATATTGTTCAGATATGTTTCTCCAAATTTTTATTTTGTATAGACTAGCTAGCTTTATCATTCTAGTGACCGGTGGCTGCTCAATTAACTGATCAGTGCTCGTGTTCATGAGCTTTTTTCAATTTTGACTTGCATCACACAAATCTTCATGATTAACATCTGAATTTTGATCCATTCGCTGGCTAGATATCGAGTAATACAGTTTGTCACATACAATTGCAATCAAGTATAATTGCATGTGTTTACAGCTTTCATTATATAGGGCCAATTGTGTAATTCAAGGGCCGGGTATACGACAATTACTAGAGCTAGCTATATTTGCATTCCAATTTCAAATTTGACCTGCATCTTAAAACTATCAGCTCACTCCGAGAATGCAAATTGGAGCTCACATGTGTGAGATAGCAGATTCAAAACTTGTACTAAGTAGTTGTTAATTAGGCAAACAAGTAGAGATAGCATGATAAGGAGCCCAGATACGCCACTATATAATTGACCGTGCTGGGATAATTCGGAAGTTCCCTGGTGGATATTTGGGGTCAGCCTTGTTTCTGACCTATATGCCCATGCTCCAGCTCAAGTACTCTGCGCGCATACATGGTTGAAAGGCTGATGATTGATCTGAATCTCAGGCTGAAAGTTAGATATAACATGACAACTGAACTATATGAAGTACTCCGGAGGGTATCTAGGTATACGCTTGATACAAAAATGGACCGAATTATAATCTTCATAAGTATCGATCATGAACAATTGGTTAATTGAATTCTATATGAGTCTGGACAGTGGACTCTGACTGATGTTACATCATATATCAGTTTTCGTGAGCTGTGAATCATGTCATCCCCAGACTCAGAGTTCAAACAACATTAGTGTGCGGTTGAGCGGTTGGGCGGTGGTGCCACTGACTTAGTCTGACGCCACTGAAGCCCGACTTTGCAGGCTTTAAGCGGCGGTGAGATAACAGGGCTATTGTGCCACAACCAGCACTGAACAGTCCGGATGACAGCGGGCGGCAACCGGGTTCAATTGTCAAACTTGTCAAAGTTCAGTGCTGCGCTGCAGCCGCCTGCAAAAAGTAAGATGGTTCCTGGGTGGTCTCCATTGGAAATTAACTCAGCAACATGGAAGTATTTCGAACTTATGCAAAGAAACGTGAATTAATTTGAATTTTATATAAATCAGTACAGATTCCCTGTTTTTCTTGCAATCTCTGCTGACTGTGTCATGGATCATTCTCCGTCTTGTGTGTGTTTGGTTTTGTTTCTTGTTTCTTATTTCTTGTTTCTAGAATTTCTTCTTTCCTGTTTCCTCTTCTAACCTTCTCTTAGAAGTTTGACCAATCGCATACAATTAAAGATTCCAGCATTCTACAAAGTTAAGAAATATAGCAAAATTGCTCAAATATATACAAGCTAGATCAATTCACATCATCAGCTGATATCCATATATATCAAGACCAATTTCCTTATTTATTTAGAAAACTGTACATACCATCCAATTGTATCAACATCAATCTCTAGAGCACATGACAGCTACTTCAAAAATGCTCAATCCCAGAACAGCAGCTTGCCTGCCACCACCAGCCGAGCTGAAAGAGACATCATACATCACGTCGAAATCAAACAACCAAGATTTCAGGTTAAACCAGGCATCTTCATCATCAGTGACAACAACATCTACGGCAGTATCGGGTACTAAACCAGCAGCAACAACAAGACCAACACCAACACCAGTACCACCATCAGCAACAGCAACATCAAAGAAGTCCGGCTTGCTCCACTCCATCAAGACACACCTTCCTGGTGCGCACCATCACCATCGCTGCCACAAGAGTGAGTCCGCACAACCGCACGCAAACTCTACCAAGACTCCTTTCCCGAGCACCAGCAGTTCAAAATCAAACAACAGTCATAGTCATAGTCATAGTCATAGTCATAGTCATAGTCATAGTCATAGTCACAGTCACAGTGAAACAGACCTCAAGTTGACAAGACACAAGTCTGCTCCATTGACTATCACCAAACAAAGAGCAAATAACAACAACAACATCACCACTAATGGAAGTACCCTGCATCCACCTTTAAAAAAGACAACCTCGTTGTCAATTTCAACCACTACCGGCTCACAGAGACACATCCGTTCATTCTCATCAACGTCACCATCTGGGCCTGTTCAACCCGGCAGTCCATTGCCATTAACACGCACCAAGTCTACCGGAAAGCCCAAGATCGTGTATAACCCATATGGTATCTTCAACAACCACAACTATCAGGACTCAAGACAGATGTTTGGGCTAGGCAAGCAGAAAGAAGAAGAGGAAAACATGTTGCCTTACCCTGTGGCGAACCCGAACACGTACCTTCCTAAAGTGTTCAAGCAGCGTCATGTCGTTGCGTTGGGTGACAAATATGATATTTTCCAGGACTCCCATACTGATTATTTGGGTTCTGGTGGTGGTGCCACTGTGAAGAAAGTGTTTGCTAAGGGGAACAGGAAAGAGGTGTATGCCGTTAAGAAGTTCAAGTTGTTCAGACAGGAGGCTCCTGATGTCTATTATCGTCGTGTTGCTGAGGAGTTTGTGACTACTAAGAATATGAAACATTTGCATACCGTGAAGATTTATGAGTTGGTGAAGTTGCCTGCTCAGCTGCAGAGAAGTTGGGGTATGATTATGGAATTGTACCCTGTGGACTTGCTAACTATTATCAAGAGAAGATCTTGGAACTCGGTTCCTTTTGCTGAGAAGTTATGTTTTTTCAAACAGATCTGCCTAGCTTTGAAATATATGCATGAACAAGATATCGTTTATTTGGATTTGAAACCTGAGAATATTTTGGTTACAGAGTCAGGCGTTTTGAAGATTACTGATTTTGGTTGCTGTTTATTTGGTCATGAAGAGCCTGGTAACTTCAAATCTCCAGTGAAGAAGAGCAAGAAGATGTTGGGTACCCCACCTTATCAACCACCAGAAGTCGCCGCAATGAAGAATGTGCTATTAACTGAACGTTCCCCTTACGATCAGTTTAGATTCGATTACTGGTCTTTGGGTGTGATGCTGTTTGCTTTATTATGGGGTAAAACTCCTTTCCAAGAAGCTAGAGCCACGGACCTTAACTACATTCAATACGAAGCTGAACATTCCTTTTTCTGCCAAGTCGTGCCTGGTTTCAACAGAGGTGATGTCTCAAGAGTGCCAACTTTGGGCAGATTTGCTCAGAATTTCCCAGATGGCGATTGTTGTAGAATTGCATGGAGACTTTGTTCACCTAATCCAAGAAACAGAATCACATTGCCTGAGTTGTTTACTGATAAATATTTCCAAAACATTTCAATGTGTATCAATGAATCCCAGTACGAATGCAATTTCTTACATCATGTTGGTGCCAAGTACCATGTTTTTGAAAGTGTTTACGGTGATGAAGTGGAGTTGATCGATATCGGTAAAACCAAGAAGACAAATTCGGTCATTAGTCAAAAGTCATCTGCTAATCTGATGAGAACTAGATCTGTTCATAGATCTGCGTCAACTGCCTCTTGTTCTAGTTCGGATTTGAAACAAATTAGACAGGATTTCAATGATGCCAAAACTTCCACAGTGCAGTTCCATAACAATTGGCTTTTAACTAAAGAACCAATATCTGCTCCTAAGACTCTGCTTAGTGCGGTTGATACACTGACTACCAATGTTCATTTTAACTCATCAAGCAACAATACAATTACAAATTCCAACAATAGCACACTTATCAATAACAGTGAAACTACAAGTATGCCATTAAGAAACCCATCAACTGACTCTTCCAACACCGACGCTAGTTTAATGGATCATCACTCTCGTTCAAGCTCAAGTTCAAGAAGTTCAAAAAGTGTTTCAGGCACCGATATATTTGAAGTTGTCAAACAATTAGAGACATTGGGTGAGTCCTCAGAAGAAGAAGACGATGGAGATGCATCAGATGGGTCCCAGGAAATACTTCATTCTCACAATCACGATGATGAAGTTGCTGTTGAAGAAGCAAGTGGTGTCAGTGATGGCGCCATCATCGTTAATGGTGGTGCTGGTACTGGATCTATCTCCAGTGATGATTCCAATAATGCAAGTGTCATTCAAGTTGATTTCAAAGGCGGCCAAGGTGAAGCCATCAAAGCTGCTGTTGATTCCAAGTTGAACCTGAAGTCCACTCAAGCTGGTACCGTTTCTCGAGCTGATTCATTGTACAAGTCTAATGATGCCTCTGTTGTCACTGGTGGTGAAGAGTCCAATATGACGAAAGGATCATCCAGTGCTGCTATTGCCGATGGTGTTAGTACAACAACCACAACTACGGGAACCACCACTGCCGATGCCGATGATGAAGCGGATGATGATGACAAGGAGGAAGAATTGACACCTGAGGAGAAGTATCTGCTTGAACGGTCATTTGTTACAGTTGATGGAGATATGTTACGTTATGAGTTCACTGAAGAGGATTATTCACCGGAAAATAAAGAGACTGAGTATATGGTTGTTCCATTGTGTGATATTGAAAAGAGTTTGCAGTTTGATATTGTTACTCATAATCATGCTAGTTATGTGTGAGTTTTTACTGGTATTTTTTGTTGCCATTTGTGTTTTCTCTTTTTCTCGTTCATTTTTTTTATTTCAGTTTTTCGTTTGCAAGTTCAGCTCGATATTTATTCAAGTTTCAAGTTTGCAGTTGAGGTATTTATTTCATCAAATGAATATACGCTAATTTGGTTTGGTTTATTTCCACCCCATATAGCCACACACCTGGAATAGGTTGGCTTGCCCCTTTCGATCTCAAGCGGAGTTGAAATCTCCGTATATATTTTTGCATTAATTTTTCTTTTCTTTTCTTTTCTCTTCCTTTCTTCTCTTTTCTTTCTTTCGTGACCTTGTTCATTCTATCGTTTCCATTATTTTTGGTTTTTTTATAACATATTTCCTGCATTTGGTTTGCTTATAGTCTGTGAGATCAAACATGCATGCCTGGCTTTTCTATGTATTTTATTTATCATGATTTGAAAATTCATTTTATTCACTTGTACTCAATTTGAAAGAAAACATTGTTACGTAATTAGATAGATCCTAAGTCTCTTTAATTGGAACCTGGAAGGAGTTCGAATTCTTGAAACTCGTGTCATTTTGAAAATTTCAACGAAGAAAAAGTTAATTGTGGTACAACTCAAGCTCTGAATTTGAAGTCAATTCAGTTATCAGATGCATCTGACATGACTGTTCTATACATCAGTTGCTTCAAAAACCAACACACTTTACGGATACAAATTACTAGATATGATCATTTGAAAACCTAACTTTCATCTTGGTTCTTTTCACGGAACTATGCCGAAACTCTCATCATATTTGACACACATGACGTTGGCCAGAATCCCATTGACCAGTGCAGCTCAAGCCAATGATAAATGAAGAAACAGAAACATACAACCTGATCACATTTACAAATCAGAACTCTAATTGGGTGAAGTTACCAACAGGATTATGGTTGATGATGGATATGATATAGGAATTCCACGAAGTGTGTCCATAAAAGTGGACTGGAGTAGGTTGAGAACTCCGCACCTACTGCGATTGCCAATTGAAAAAATTATAACCTGGACACCGCACAAGGATACTTGACACCAATATCATTTTTTCCATGACAATATCGAACGTTTATTGAAATCTCTTATCCAAAGCACCTATAAACCTCCTGATATGGAAGCGGCACACCAACAATTAACCTCAGATATGATAAGCATACACGTCCGAGTTGTTGTTGACAGAATCGAAGATTACAGCAAGCCTAGTTTCTACGATTGAAAACAGGAACATAGCTTTTTGACCCCATATGATACTAAAGGAAAGTTCAGTGATTTTGGAAGTTGTATGATAATTTTTTAAGAGCGTTGATAGACAAATCAGAGACTGCTATGATCAAAAACTTTTACGGGTTATTCAATTTGCCACATACTCCTATTCTGCCTGAATCTGAAGAAAGTGAAGGTGATGATGACCTTACGCTGGTAACCTCTGACACCTCAACAGAATTAACTTATCCGAAATATCCGATTGGTATTCCAATTGGAGTTTCTGTTATTCTGAAGTGCTCGTCCTTCAAAACTCTTGACCACAATGAGGAACAGAATCAGCAGTTAAATGATACAGCTGCTTATTTCTTTGCCTTGTGTGATGAATTTTTTAGTAATGCTAAATTGGAACGTTTTGACACTGTCAAATTGGAAGATGAATCCTCAAATAAAGAAATAGTTATACCGTTCAGAGATCTTTATCTGTTTATTGATTGCACATTCGGAGTTCTACTTATGGACTTCAACCCAAGATGTTTTGATAATAAGTGGTCATGATTTACATCCCGCATACTTTTCAAATTTTTACAACTTGCTAGCTACATATAGATAAAGTCAGGTTACAGAACTCAAGGCTAGAATGATAAAGAGCCGCTTACATATCAGAGGATATATATGAGATCATACTGAACATAAATTCAATACACAAATGGTTGAGAAACTAAACTCTGACAGGAAATTCGCTTGAAATTTCATTTGAAATTATGAGTGAATATGAAACTATAGAGGTCTAATATCATCAAGCGATGAGATGCAGAACCAACGGTGAGAGTCATGACTGTTCTAAACCGTGTTTTTTGGATTTGCCTTGTTATATGACTCAGCATTCTCAATTTGATGATCCTCCGGTTTTTTCATATCGATACGAATGTCACCACCAGCAGCATTACCTGAATGATCAGGAGAAACATGAAGCCTGTTAACTTCAGAATGGTCAGGAGCCAATTCAGCACCACGTCTTCCAATCAAATACCATGGCAAGCTGAACAACTCCTCCATAGATTCCAATGATCTTCCTGCCACTTCCGGCAAGAAAAACCATGCGAAGAACAATCCCATTGCCAAAACGCCAACAAAGAAGTAAAAAGCACCATATGTGTTCATACCATCCATCAAATATGGCATGGCCTTGGAGTTAGCATATTGGTTAGTGAAGTGGAAACACATGATGATCGAAGTACCCAAGTTACGAACTCTCAATGGCAAGATTTCAGAATTGATCAAGTATTGAATGGAGTTCCAACCCATGGTCCAGGCGGTACCTGATAAAAACAAGGAGGCAAGTGCACCTTTGGAAGCTCTCTTCTGGGAATCTGTTAGACTCTCAAAGTCATCAACAGCTTGTGGACAAATATGCAAAAACATGGCAAAGTAAAGCATACAGATCAGTTGAAGAGTGATACCACAGTACAACGATTTTCTTCTTCCCAAGAAATCAATTAGGAAAAAGGCTGACAAGTAAGCAGAAACAAATTTAACGACACCCAACAAAGCAGTCATCATCATATTATCGGTTTTAGAAGACATACCAACCAAAGCAAACAATTCAGGTGCATAGATGGTAACTGCATTAGCACCGGACCATTGACCTAACACTTGGATGGAAATACAGATCAGCATTCTATATCTCACAGAGTAAACGGTTAACAATTCTTTAACAGTTCCCCAGAATGAGGTATTCTTCATGGATTCAGCTTCAATAGCCAATTGTTCACTGACATCAGAGATCTCAGACAGAATATAAGGATGATCTTCAGGTAAGTGTCTTAGCTTTGAGAAATTGATTGAGGCTTGCTCGATATTTCCCATTTTGATTAACCATCTTGGAGACTCAATGCAAAAGAAAATTGACATAATGAAAATCATACCAGCTAGAATAAATTTGAGAGAAGTTGGAATAAGCCATTGTTTTTCATCACCATCTTCAATGTGCAAAGAGACACCATAGTTAGAAAAATAACCCAACATGATACCAATGTAAACAGCACCAGCGAAGATATTGTTACATAAACCCCTGATTGCCCTTGGAGAAACTTCAGACAAGTAAACAGGACCACAGACAACTGTTGGGCCAACACCTAGCAAACCTTCCAATAAACGGCCAGCGTACAATTGACCAACCTCTTTGGAAGTGATTTGAATGATAGTGGCAACGATCCAGAAGAAACAAGAGAACTGCAAAGTTCTAACTCTACCAATCTTATCACATAAGTAGATGGATAACAATGAACCACCAATGGAACCCAATTGAACCATGGACTTAATGTTTGATTTCAAGTCATTCAATTCTTCTTGAGTTTTGTTTGGGTCATTCAAACCAAATCTATCTTTGAAAGCCTTTTGAGTAGGTGTGGCACTGGCATAACCCTCATCATAACCTCTTGCTGCACCTAAGATACCGAAAACAAACACCGAGAGATACAAGCTTGCATTGAAAATTTCTGGTGGGGAGTTGTCCCTGTTGAACTGAAAAGCTTTCAAGAAACCGTGTTTGACCTTTTGGGCTGTTGACATTTGGTTATGTTGTTGTTCCTGCTGTTGCAATTTATCTGTTTCTTCAGAAGCGATATTGGAATTGTAGGAACGTGTAGTGGTTAATTTAGTCATCTTGGAGATAGGAAATTCAATTTGGTTATTGTTTTGTTGTGTGTTATACTTCATTTCCGTTTGAAAAAAATAGAGGTACAGACCGGGTTTTCACTTGTATTTATGCCAAATACCAACTCAGGCCAGATCACCTTATTTTTCGAAGGTCCGGTCCACAATATTGGTTTTTAAACAAATTCCTGATATGATGTCGTGTAAAGGGAATCGAGTAAGCTTGAAATGGTCACACAACGTACACACATGTTACAAGTTATACAACCTACCTGCGATGTTGACTAAATTGGAATTGAGACACCGGAAATTTTGGGAGCAATGGCACAGAACTCTAATATAATTCTGCGTTAAAGTAATGCATAGTGAGCTATTTAAAGCGGGGTATCACCATTTCACCAGAATAGATAATACATTGGTACAATTACACTTGTGAAGTTTGAACAAAATATAGATCGTGCATTAATTTGAAAATTTAAGGGTCCTTTAAAGGTTTTCATGATACGGACTCGTGTGTCCGGTCATGTATTTTTCAAAAAGCTTGGAAGCTTGATAAGTCACAGGCAGCCTCAGGTTTTAATAAAGCGGCCTTTCATAGATCCATTTTTCGACGAAAATTTGATCATTAATTTCTTGTCTTTGGTGGGATGACTAACTAAATCCGCAACCTGTACTCCCTAAATTTAATCATTTTGATTCCAATTCCGCGTGGCAATATGGTCGACAGGCTCATATAGTTCTAGCTTAGATCTGCAACAGAAGGTCTTAACCCCACCAATTAGTCAGTACGTGTACAATGTTCTTCAACAATAATCTCTCCACAATTTCTTACAGATCTCATGCAATAGGGGTCCTTGCCGCAGGGCCCTACTACTTGCCCAGTCCGCCGACGTGCATGGACGGAATTTATAATTTTAGGGGCTCGCCTGTCTGGGCTACGCCTCTAAATTTGTAGGCCGGGTCCAGGAAAGGAAACTGGATCCATTCTACTAGCTGTGATCTCCTGCATTCATGGATCATGCTACCTCGACCTATTATCTATGATTATTCCAACTTTCAACATATATCGCCATTTTGCAAAACTTTGCAATGTATTGCCAAGTAGGGCCTTCAATTTTCCATGCATAACAAAGTCTTCCATAAGCAGTAATATAAACATGCGGGGCAGATCATATAATTGCGCAGATAACTTCAACATGCCTCCTCTTCTTGGCCTACTTACGGGATGGACATATGCAGTCCATAGAAGCCATAGAAAAGATAATTGTCAAGTACAATCATAGCCATGTGAAAGCTTGATGGAAAATTCAAAGATCTTAAGAAATCGACTTCCTCTTGTTCTATATCGATGAGTTAGTGTTGTAATTGTTAACATCTCAAATATTTCTGCTAGTAAAAAATTGGTACCACACTGAAGAGAACCAATCGAAACACCACCAGAACTCATACATGGGTAATATAAAGGTTACCAAATCCTACCATGGTCCTGAGAGTTTCAACCGCAGTACTACTAACTGAATATAATTCTCTTGGCTTAAATTTAGTTGATGCGTTTGTTCCAGCTTAAGTGCATGTGGATCTGCTGTAATTTACAGATCGAAGCATTGTTGTTGAATGAATATGAATTGGAGTCGAAAAATGATTCTAGCTGAAAGCATCTGAAGTGTAACGACCGGATTCTGCAATCCGTGTTGTGTTGTATATACCATGCAGCTGTCCTAAAACCAGAATATAGAGGTATACCGAATTTAGTGTAATAAAATATTGCCTTAATGAAAGAATTTTAGAATTCTGCATGATGGAGTTAGTTATTCTGGGTAAACAGATCTGAGCAAATCTGATGGGTCTTGTTATGTAATTGAACCATGGCCGTACCGGTTTTCTTGTTCAGCTGGAGCACGAGCTAGGAACGAGACTCGAATAGAGAGAAATCGACACACATGGATGAAATTTCGACGTGCCGATCGACGTCTTTATTTGCTCGCAGCCCGGCCTGCACCATCCCTGCCTTGGTTTTCCGGTTCAACAAAAATTTGAAATTGACTTCTCAAGTTCAAAACACTATACCATTTGGGCTTTCACCAATTGTAAAAGGATTTGTTTGTGGTTATGATCTAATGATAGATACATCGTATCCTTTATAATTTAGTGCTACAATTCTATAGACATGAAATGTCTCAAAGCAATGAAGAGAGAAAAGTGTGCGCTTAGGCAAATGATCTATTGGCCTCTCTTACGGTTGGTTGTAAGGAATAAACTTGTAGCTCTAATCTATCACTAGATCCAATCTTTAGTAATATGTGTTGTTGTGTGTGGGTATTCATACATGTGTGTATGTATGTTGACCATGTGTAGACATGTTTAACTGTTCATTCACCAACATCCAACTCACAAGTCTTTTTCCAAGCAGTGCCAACCGATGCACATCATATGGTTCTATACAGAGAAAAATTTTCGCTAAGTAATTATATACACAAACTCTCCATCTGGCCAATAATATCCTAACAAACAACAGTCATTCTAAGTCTATTGTCTATGCTAATTACCACAATGACTCGGCGGCGTAACTCTTTGTCTCAACCAAAGACCAAAGGTTACCCGGCAGTAACACCTGTGGACAACACTATGTCGAGTGATAGCTGACAACGAACAGCCTCAGCATCATGGACAAATGAGGGTCAAATCCATCAGTACTGGAACTACAGGATCATGAATTCCAATCTTGAACATATCCGTATTTCAACAAATTACCATCACCATTGACTACAACGGAGAATTGTATCAGGAGCCGGAAGGTTCAACTGAATTCTTTTTCTCTGTGTGTTACTCATTTTCCAGTAAAGTTTGTATATAAAATCTCATTTGGGGTGTCTATGTAAATTAGAATAGGTTAGAGAGATCTAGCGCGCTTGAGGTATAAGTGAGAAGAGAAAGCTACAGTATTTCGACGCGCCGATAGACGCTGAGATTTTTATACTTAAGTGAACACCTCTGCACCAGCCCTGCCCTGTTTTCCGCTTCAACAAAATTTGAAATTGACGTCTCAAATTCAAAACAGTCGAAACCTGAAAATAATTTGAATGATAACACCGATTTCACTCAAAAACCACTTGTTTACTTCCTTTTTTCTTTCAAACACTCCTTCCTGATACGAAAAATTGATTCTGAGAAACAATTCGTGTTATTATTTGAAATTGAACTTCTTTTCCCAGTGATTTGAACTGACTCTATCACTCTCACACGTCAATTGAAATATATCCAAGCCTAATTCTCATCCCGTATCAACAACCGTCGTCCCATTTCAATTCAACACATACCTCACAATGGACCTCCGGAACTTAATGTCGAGCGATGATTCTGCTCCTCCTCCTGCCAACAACAACAATAACATTCAACGGCCACCGCCACCTCGGGTGGTTCCAGGTGCCTCACCTATTGCAAGACCAGGATTAAGTCCAACTACAACATCGATGCCTGCACCTCTGGCCAAAAGAAACTCATCAACATCCATGCCACCAACTGCTGGACCGAGACTTTCTATTCACAACTTGATGAACAATGATGTTGAACCTGCCCCTATCACACCGAAACATCAACATGCCTCAATTGTCATTCCAAATCCATCACCGGCTACACCAGCGGTAGTCCAACCCATGACATCTTCATCACTTTCCAGTCCAAATACAGCACATCATTTATCTGACAAAGAATCTAAACAGAGAAGCAGCATATCAAATTTAACCAATGATGAGGACATTGAATTTGATGGCAAACGCACTCCTAATTACATACGTAAAGCCAGTGGTGTCTCATCTGCAGCAGGTAGTGAAGCTGGATCACCTAAACTCACTCCCAAATTACCACATGCTATTCCAGCTACTTCCGTTTCTGGTGGTTCTGTGGTTACTGCAGGTGCTGCGCCTGTTCAAGTGCAGACGAAACCCAAATCCACTTCTACAGCTTCTAGATCAGCTTCTGGGTCTCGTTCCGGTTCTGTGTCTGAACACAATCCTCAGTCTTTCCAATCAACAGCAAAAAGAACATCAACAGGCTCCTTACACGATCAAATAGTCGCGTTGGAACAACTCAAAGAGAAAAAAGAACAAGAAGCGAATGGTTCAGGTAAACCAAGAAGATACAAAGAAAGACCAACGTGGGCCAAAGACTATATTCCAACAGTTGGTAAACACCATAAGAGAGGAGGAGCACCAGGAGGAGGAGCCAACGGAGGTGGATTTTCGGAAGCCACTAAACTTTCTTCGCCATCAATCACTGGATTCATGCCACGTAATGACTTCAACAATGTCATAACGGCTTGGATTTGGGCTAATGTTGATGGAGTCAAGAAGGATTACATGGATGTGCCGAATGTGGAGCAATGCATTGAGTTGGAATTGAAAGTTGGCCAAGTTTGGGAGAAAGTAAAAGATAGAAGATTACAGTTGCCTATCAACACCGAGACAGTGTTAAGTGTTGATTTTTTCAATTCCGATTGTTTTTTCAAGAGTGGTATGCCATTACAAGAGTATCATGATATCAAGAGTTATCTCACTAAGTTGAGCCAAGATAGTAATAGTGGTAACCAACCTGGTGTTTCAGGAGGTGTTGCAAAGGCTCCTGCTGGTGCTTCAGGTGGTAATAAGTTTGTGGTTGAGACTTCACATGTTGTGGATTTGATAGCTAGTGAATCAAAGAGAAATGATAGACCTATAACGGGCCGTGTTTCAGTGGACGTGAAGACGAAGCGTAAGATGGCCAGCATTCAAAAGCAACGTATTGCAGACATTATTTTATTTCAACCCAATTCACTTTTTGATTTAAGATTATCCATGTCTGTTGAATTACCATTTGAGTTAGATGATGAAGCATATGAGAATTTCAAGAAGAAAGTTTCGTTGAAGAGAGAAAAAGATAGAATAAGTTTCATTCATCAGTCTACTTTCACAAGATTTGATTTGACTAAAGTGAAACAAAGTAAACAGAGTCGATATGAGTTGGAGATGGAGTTGAATACACCTGAGTTGCTTAAGGGAATGAGACTCGTGAGTGATGATCCTTTGTACTACTCCGATTTGGTTCAGGCGTTCTTGGATAACGGTAGGGTTATCGTGAGGCAATTGAGTGTTCATTATTGATTGGTTCGATGGTTTGAATATTTTTTGCGCTCACCTCCATCCTACTTTGAGTTTACCATCTCCCATTTTTTCCATCTCAACATGTTGTCGGTGGCATGTTCCACAATGATTTATTCTGATTACGTTTCAAGTTTTATGGTTTATCCTTCTCTTCTCCCTTTGGCTTTCCTGCAATTTCTCCTTCTTGGGTGCTTCAACAATGACATTAAATTCTATACATGCTAGTATCTCAGCAATCCTCTTCTTATACCAAAAATCATTATTCTCCGCCGACACTACACTCACTATGTTGCTATAAATTGTTGGATACTTGCCACATATGGTATATCACAACGAATTACTATCTACTATTTCATTTAACTTATCACATTTATCTTCCAGCTCCCCTGTTCTCATCGTCAATTGTCGATCAGTTTGCGATGGTTCCAATATCTTTTGATTGCTCTTGTATAATTTTGTACTTTATAACTTGTTTTTTACTGCATTTCATTAATGCCAAAACAAGCTTTCTTTTAATGATACCTGCCTAACGTACTAACGTAATTGACTAGTATATTTACAATATTGTGCGATATTACAAATTATTGGTAGCATATTCGAGAGAATTGTATATACGAATAAGAATTAAGATCGATCTGGAGTATAAATTAAAAGATGAAAGGTAATTGAAATTAGAAACCTTCTTGTTTATATCAAGCGATATAAATATGAAAAAAGAGTGTATATATTTGAATGGTATCCGTATAATTGGAAGATATAAGAAGAATTTAATTGAATAGAATAAATTTTTGAAATTGGAGGAGTCAGAAACAATTGAAATCAAAAGTCTGATCGAAAAACATCAGGTATAGTAACAAAACTGAGAACTCATCTAACAAATTTGCATGATATAAAGTTCATGAAAATAATGTGGGAAAAAGCAGATCATGAATGGTAATAAATCGAATTGTAGCCTGAAATATCAAGGAGAGCATATGAACATAAGTAGATCTTTTTCTCAAGATAACACATACAGCACGTACACCTCACGCACTCCCACATCCATGAATTCAAATCAAATTCACAAAGCCAAAACGCCAACAACACCAACAACACCAACAACACCAACAACACCAAACAACACCAAACAACAAACTATGTACTTCCTAGCTGAGAGCCAGAGCCTTAAAATTGAGAAACAGATGGTAGAATGTCAGATGATGAACCTGAAACCGATGGAACTGAAGGCACAGATGAAGAAGTTGAAACTGATGGACCAGTTGGGATGGTGACGTAAGTTGAAGAAGCTAGTGTTGTGGATTGAGAGTATGATGGTTCGGTGGGGTTGCAGACTTGTGGTGTTGTTAGTTGAGCTGGGTTAGATGGGCTGGATGGTGTTTCTGGGGTAGTGGAATCAGCAGCCGGTGGGTTAACTGTAACAGTGGAATCAGCAGGTGGGTTACCAGGAACAACTGACTTGACAGAAACAGAAGGAACTGTAGTTTCAGCAGCAGGTGGATTCACAGGAGTAGTAGATTAATGAGCTGGTGGGACAGACTTAGTGGAAGAAGGCTCAGCTGGAACAGGAGTACAATCAGGTAAGGGCACCTAACTCAACAACAGAGGTACTAGTTCAACAATTGAAAGACATAATAGAAACGTTTCCTTCAACACTCCACAGACTCCGCCACATTCAAATGGAAAAAAAAGTAACCGAGGTCCAATCAAGAACATATAGCGTACATCGTTAGTACAGGACCCTGTTTCCTAGGTGTAGTCTGTGTCCAGTAGTAAATAATATATTCGACTATAGCCGTCCCCGTTGAGGAGACTACTATAGAAACAGAGATACTTAAGTCTCGTTATTGTTTGGTTGCTGGAAATTGATTCGGCCCGTCGGATCCATTCTGATTCTTGTGCAACTTATTCCTCCATTTGTTTCAGATTCCAGGGTCCTTTAATCTTTAATTTCAATTTGAAGAAATTCGCCTATAAGGGATATAAGGGATATAAAGCACCGTCAGGCTCCAACTGAGCATAGGAGCTTGAGCACTGTCAGTGAAATTATAGCATTTAAGCACCTTGATATCATTTCTTCCAATGGTCTTAACATAATGATACTAGAACAGTTATTTGGGTAAGTTAGCGGACGTCAAATATATATCACACACACGTATAATTTCCAAAAGGGGCAAACTCGTACGCGTTGTTGTACTTCGTATAAACTGTCATTCCATCTTTGTAAATTCAACTAGCAATATGGTGATTCATATGATTATTGCAATTTGTTTTTATGTAGAAATACTCTATTATGTGTGTAGTGCGTTGTTTTCATTTTGCAAAGTGATCGTGATCAAGTTGCCTGTTGGCTCTTGAAGTGTTTCCATGGGTGAGATGAGGGCATCTTGGGATCTTGTGATTGTCTCATCTGTACCAAAGTACACGACAGTTATGCGGAGATGATGAGACCGTAGCATAATTCTTATCACGTGCAACTCTGAGTAAAATGCGGCGTGTTTCCTTAGTCAGTCTTCCCGATTTGGTCCAGACTTCGAACACGTTGCCTCGATCGATCCTCGTTTTGTTCAATTTTCAACGTTTCTCTACCTGTTGCCAATTTAGTAGCTGTACATAATACCTACAAACATCCACTTGATGGACTATTCATCTTGGTTTCCAATCACTTTTCATTCTCTCACAGCACAACAATCATGCCCAATGGAATCCTCCTTTACATTCTCCTTGCCCTAGTGGCAATAGTTCTCTTGGTATGTCCAATAACAAACTCATTCTCCCCAAATTCATCACACACCAGCTATGTACTAACATTCAATTCACAACTTCACACCAAACCAAACACAACAGCTTTACATCATAGTCTGGGCCTTTTCACATAAACCACGAAAGCCATATCCATCAGAACTCAAATACATCACAAATGACAAAACAACAGTGAAAAACCATCAACATATGTATGACCTCCCACCAGCAAATTCTGCCTCACAAGACAACATTGAAATTTCTGTTGTTATTCCATGTTACAATGAAACAGACCGTTTACAAAAAATGTTAGATGAAGCCACAGAATATCTCAACTTGAAATACTCCACCTCATTATCAACTACAACAACCACAAACCCACGCAACAAAACATACGAGATTTTACTCGTCGACGATGGTTCAAAAGACGGTACAGCAGACTATGCACTAGAACTAGCTAGCAAAAGATACAACCTAGCACCACACCAGATGCGAATTGTCCAATTTGTCGAAAACAGAGGTAAGGGGGGAGCAGTAATCCACGGTTTACAATTCATCAGAGGTCAATACGGTATTTTTGCCGATGCAGACGGTGCCTCCCGATTCCAAGACCTGGAGAAGCTGCTAACTGCGATCCAATCCAAAGACAACAACAATCCCGAGACCATACCGGCAGTGGCAATAGGATCCAGAGCACACATGGTGAACACAGATGCTGTGGTGAAGCGCTCATTCATTAGAAACTTCCTCATGTACTCATTACATGCTTTAGTGTACGTGTTTGGGATCCATACTATTAAAGACACCCAGTGTGGGTTTAAGTTGTTTAATAAGGCTGCGATAAGGGCGATTTTCCCAAATATGCATACCGAAGGGTGGATTTTTGATGTTGAGATTTTGATTTTGGCTATTCGTCAGCAGATACCTATTGATGAAATTCCTATTAGTTGGCATGAGGTTGATGGGTCAAAGATGGTGCTGGCTAGAGATTCGATCAGTATGGCTGTGGATTTGGTCGTTACTAGATTAGCGTACATTTTGGGGATTTATGGCGATAAGGTGAAGGTGAAGGAGAGTAAGAAGAAGGATGACTGATTGTGCATGTTTAGTTTTATGTCGTCGTTGTTAAATTGTTTTGTTTGAGTTCTGGATGTGAGTGTTAATGCCTATATTTGTGAAGGTACGTCCTCTCAAGATTTATTATCTTTTTGTCGTTTAACCTGCTGTCATTATGTGTATCTTTCCTAGCTTTTTATTATTCTTTTATTGTTGTTTTATTATTGATTTTGTTTTCTTTGTTTTTTTTGTTGTTACTATCATTGCTTAAATTTTCATATTTGTATTTTTGATTCACTATACTGTCTAAATTTTAATCCTTAATTTGTCTTAAATTGATTTTCAAATTGTCAGCCCTGTTGCCATAACTAGTATCAATCTTCCATAGAGTCAGTGTTTTAAAGAGGTGGAGTTAGAATTTAACAATTCAAGTGATCCCACTTCATGCAAACCCATCATCCAAGGGCCTTAAAAAGACTGATGTCCTCATGGGGGAAGCGAAACTAGCCGAGCATCTTGAAAGATTCTTCCCTTGAACATCGATATGGTACAATTCTCTTACCCAACTTCCTACATCTAACAAACAACAAGCAACGATGAGCCCAGAAATGGCAACACCACCACCCCACTACATATTCCGCAATGGACTCAGACTAGTCCAACCCTACTACTCCACGCAACTAATAACAGTGAAAGGCAGATGGATCAACAAAACCATCCTCCAAGTATTCACCAGAGAATTTCGAGACTTCACAGAACATCAACACAGACAAGCCATCCTGAAAAACCAAGTGAAAGTGACACATACAAGAACAATCAAAGATCCAACAACACGCAAAAGACACAAATGCATCCAGGAATTCACAGGTGATTCATTACTGTCCCCTACACAGTTATTGAAATCTGGGGATTTGATTCATCGCACAAAACACAACCATGAGATTCCTGTCATTGGAAAACCTATCACTGTGATACACCGGGACGATGAGTTGCTCGTCATTGATAAACCATCAGGTATACCGATCCACCCGGTGCAGAAATACTATTACAATACAGTCACAGAGATTTTGAAAAATCAACTTAGGGTAAGCCAAATCCATCCGTGTCATAGACTAGACAAACTCACATCGGGTGTATGCATCTTTGCGTTGAATCCAGAGAAAGCAAAACTGATCCAGGGTCAAATTAAGTTGAAACAGGTTCAGAAAGAGTACGTTGCCCGTGTGTCGGGGATACTGGGTTCAGTGGGTGATGAGTTGGTGTGTGATGATGATGTCGTTGTCGTTGATACGAAAAAGGGGTTCACGGATGGCGTTTGTAAGAAGAGTGCTAGGACAAGGTTCAAGGTGTTGAAAGTTAGTCTGGAGTTGGGTCAGTGTGTTGTGAAGTGTGTGCCGGAGACGGGCAGAACTCACCAGATTAGAATCCATTTGAGGAATCTCGGGTGCGCTATTGTTAATGATCCGTTGTATAATGTTGAGATGAAAGGGTTGTTCGGTGATGTGTCTGGTGGTGGTGATTGGGGAGTGGTTAAGGAGGACAATGAAAAGGAGAATAATATTGGTGATGTTGATGATGATAATGGATTGGATAAAAAACAGTTCGATAAGCTGTTAGATCAAGCTAATCATAAGCGAGATGTTTTGCAAACCGGTGAACACTGTGATGAATGTGGGATGCCGTTATATAAGGAGCCAAACTCTAATGATCTAGTTCTTTATTTGCATGCTTTCAAGTATTACACTAAGGATGACACAGTCGGTGATGGACTATCATGGTCTTTTGAGACTGAATTGCCTGAATGGGCGAATATCTGACCTACCAATAAACATATGGTTGGATCATTTTCACGATCGTTTTATAATCTATAGACATGCATACATTAATCGCTAAACATTTATCATATTACTATCAAATGGAACTAGATACCAGAATCACCCTCTGATACTTTGTTCCTCGTACTTTTCTTCTGATTCTTCTGACCCTTTCGGTTCTTGTTTGACTTTCTCTTACTTTCATTCTTCCTATTTGAAGAACTCTTGGACTTCTTAATGGGATCCTGAACTGAAGCAGAAGGCTCCATTCTAGGGACCCCTAATTCGTCACAAACCCTCCAAACCTCTCCCCAATTCAACTCACAATCATCAACAGCAGCAGCATGTCTAACCGCATCCTCTTTCAACGCTCTAACACGCACAAGCGCTCTCTTCATATCCTCTTTCAACATCTCTTTCTCCTCAGCAGTATGAGCAACAATACCAACTTTGAACATATACGTTCCATCTCTTTCTTTGATCATATCATGCTTCACAAACTCATCAAAGAACAACTTCTTAATCAACCTCTTTGTCTTCGCGGCCTCAACTTTCCTCTTCAAAGGACGATAATTTATCTTCATTTCATTTGGCGGGTTTGTAATTTTCAAATTTGACGTATTCAACTGCCCCAGATCCAACATCATGAATGCCACACCAGGTTTCGATTTTCTTGCTTTGCCCATGAAATGTGATGTGTGCCAGTAGTTCAAACTGAAGAATCTGCACTTGTATACGTGTTTCTGATGGCACAACCGGTTTTTGAACGCCAAGTTGAACAAATCACTGTTTAGACCTCTTAGTTGTTTCGAACTCGTTGCTGGTGGTGTGGTGTCTGTTACCCTGAATATGTTGATTTGAGGCGGGAGTATGGATGGTGTTGACTGGAGTTCTGATTCCGTTAGCGTGTAGTTGCTTTCATTGAATCTGAATTTCCCTTGCCTGATGATGGGTATTTCAGATAGTTGGTGTTCTTGTTCTTCTGTTGTGGAGTTTTTGGTGAAGATTGGTATTTTGTATTGTCTTGATTTTCCAGAGTTGATTTTGATTCTCAGTTGACTGCACACTTTCCTCACTGCCATTTTCAGGTCAGTTCTTGTTGTGAATATGTTTGATGAATTGGAATATTTCCTTTCATCCTGATCGCTGTTGGTTCTAATGTTTTCATTATGTCTGGTATGCTCAGGTCGTGTTATTGGTATCGTGTGATTTTGATATTTGAGAGTAGCTGTTCGGTTTATGTTTGGAGTGATGAAATGGCATGGCGAATCTGCTGGAATTGTCTTCAAGGCCGATACTATATTTTTGTAGTTTTTAAGTGTCATTTTCGTAAAATTATGATGACTTTTCCAGGGGTAACAGTGTTTTTTGAGTCATTTCGGCACAGGATAAATGGTGAATAAAATGTGCCTAGTTTCAACAGTCACACGGCAAAAATAGGTCCGGAGACGGGGTCGTGTGCACCCCAATCCGACGCGCAGTAAAAGGAGTTTGTGTCTTTGAGACGGAGGACTGCAGACTACTAAGAATAAGAGAATAAGACTAGGACTAGGTGATTCTGAAACTGAAACTGTCATGAGACCATATGAGTCCATTGTCACCACTGGAAAATACACAGAAACGTCACATCAGTTACCCATAAACAAGGAAACACACCACAAAAAGAACTGTTAGACAGCACAAAAACAGCTCCTGAATACTCTAAAAATACAACAATGCAGAGTCTCTTTTCCAAAAGACCTCCTGCTAAAGAGAGTCCTTTTCCTGCCCAAAAACAGACCCAAACCACAAAACACAAGCTATCTTCGTCTCTGACTCCTCCCCAGTTGGTCACGTCGAATTTGCCTCCTTCTTTTCAACAAAATTCATCACAACAACAGCTGCAACAACCTCTACAGCAAACCCAGGTACAGCCAGTTCAACAGCAGCAGCACAGTTTACCATTCCATTTCCAAGTTCAGCAAGGGCAAATGCAACAGTATCCTTCAAATAATCCTTCTTTACCTCCTTTATCGATACCACAGAATCAGGCTCCTCAAATAAATTTCACAGGTGCCACTCCTTCGACATATTCATTTCCTCAACTACAGACACAACCAGCGGCACCTACATTTTCCAAGAGACGTGTGTGGGTGAAAAAACCGAACAAAACTCCAACAACGTTAATGGTGGGGCCAAATGATATTGTCGATGATCTTAAAACACTGATATTGATGAAATATCCAACATCACTAGCTCTTCAAGTTGACCCTTCAGATTTAGTCGTTAACTTAGAGGTGCAATTCCCACAGTCGGTGTCTCCTGCTGGTACTTCACTTACGACGGGAACAACGATATTCAACTCTCCCAAGACCATTGATAAATATGGGCCCTCAGACCCTTCAGTGATGGGCCAATCGAACTCAATCACCATGCCAATTGCTCAGTCTGGTAGCTATAAAAGAACGACACCAGTTGGTAGTGTGCCCAAACCTATGGCCAAAGTTGCAAAGGCAAAACAAAATTCATCACACCCTGAATCCACAACCCTTTCATACTTGAAATCTTCTTCCGCTCCACTATCACCTGTGCCTATATCGGCTTCGAAATCTTCTCTTATACCTAAGCATCACGGATTGGATCAACCAAGTACGAAACTGCCAAAGACAACTTCGAATTTATCAGCAGGCAAAGGTGGTGTTCCATATTTGATTACATTAGAGCCTGATGTCTTGGTGTACAAGATCCTAGATCAGTATTTCCCATATGGAATGAAAATGCAAGACTCGTTCATAGTGGAACCCTGTTCACAAGTGGTTCCTCCTCCAACAAGATCAACGACAACGGCATTACCCAAGCAGATGGCACCAATCGCCAGAACAAGCAACGCCCCACCAATGCACCAGTACACAACGATAGCTGAAGTGGAGGCTTCTGCTGGTCGAGTCACTCCACAGACAGTTCAACCTGCGTTGAACTTGAAAGTTCGTACTCCTCATGAATTGTCGTTTCCAAGTAATATCAATGATGATTTCAAGACGGCAATCATGGGCGGCACAAGTGGTGTTCCCGGAGGTGCACCTGGTCCTATTGAAAGATCTCTTTCGCCAAGAGAGGCTAAATATAAAAGAGCCGGTTCTGTCACTGTTGATGCACAACCCTCGTCCACTGTGATCTTGTTCCCGAAATCAAAGAAACCTGAGTCCAAATCTCCGACTCCTCAAAACAGCCAAAGTACAACAAATACTCCATCATATCATCGAAAAGTTGCAAGTGGCGATTCTATTGTAAATCCACTGCAGAGAGTCGATGAGTATATCAAAAGTCAAAGCAATGATGGGATGCTGGTTCTGAATGGTTCAAGCAACAGAAACAAGAACACCAATACTACCAATGCCAATGAAAATAATAGCGGTACTACCACCAATGCTCCTTCTGTCACTAGCAATAATAGGAATGAATCAACTGAAGGTTCTCTCAACAATACTACCAATAGACAAAGAGCAGGTTCTACTAACATGCGTAGCAATCCAGTGACGATCCACTACAAGAAAAAGCCAATGAAACTCACCAAACAGCCTCAAGTTGGCCTGTCGAAAATTCTATCCCACGTGAATGTTCTGGTCGTCGAAGATAACTTGGTCAACCAGAAGATTATGGCACGTCACTTGAAATCCTGTAATGTGATGTACAAGATCGCTTCAACAGGTAAAGAAGCCCTTGAGATGTGGAAAGAAGGTGGGTTCCAACTATGTTTCATGGATATCCAATTGCCTGTAATGTCAGGTATCGAGGTGACTCAAGAGATCAGAAGATTGGAAAGGTTGAATCATATCGGTAACTTTGCCCAGTCTTCAACTACGTTTCTTGACGAGATTAGTAAGATTGATTCTGCTGACCATTTGAACTTGGAGTTTTTCAGATCGCCTATTATCATTGTTGCTTTGACTGCTTCTACTAGTGCCGAAGATAAGCAGAGTGCTTTGGCTGCTGGTTGTAATGATTATTTGACTAAGCCGGTGCAGTTGAAGTGGTTGAAAAATAAGTTGACTGAGTGGGGTTGTATGCAAGCTTTGATCAACTATGAACGGTTCAGAAATTATCAATGATGGAAAGTAGTTTGAATGCTTTAGTCATCTTTGTTGGTTTTCTTGTCTTTTTCTAGCTTTTCGTTTTTTCACTTTATGTTTTCGTTTTTGTTATTGTTATGGAGTTCTTTTACCTTTTTTTAACCTTTTTTTTACCATCACCACTTTTAATTTTCATCCAATTAGAGTTTGTTATGGGTTTTTATTTCACTTGATTTTATTCTTTGTTTTATCCAATTTGTTTTTGCTTATATGCTTTTTTTCACATCTTTGTTTCTTTGTTTGTTTGTTTGACTTTCACACTTCCCTAATTTCCCTAATCACTCTTTTCTCTTCCCCTTTTCCTCATTTCTTTCAGACATTTCGGGTTTATTTGACTCTTGATATTTTTTGGTTGCTCTCGGATTTTCTCTTTTTTTAAAATTTACCTTAAATTTACGTTCTTAATTTTCTTTTTCCATATCCATATTAAGTTATTTACTAGCTCACACGAACTGTACAATTTGCTTGTATATGCGTAACAGTTCAACTCTTTCCACAATTTTTAATTAATTTAATTGTTTACTTATATAATTTAATGTCCTGGCATGAATATCGGTCCGACACGTATGGTAAAACCGAACTCGAAGTAAATTCAGATATTAACCCTCATGGGTGATGTGATCTTACTAAGCCGCAGACCGCCCAAGAAATCAGCTTTCCTCACATTGTATGGCCATCACTAATGTTCAATCCACATTTCTTCTCTATATTTTAGAACTACTATAGGTAAAACCCCCATAGCATTACCACAGTCATGATTTTTCATTCTTTGTATTGTTCAAATAAGAACTTTCCATGATGATTCTCTTTATTCTTATACTTTAAGCTGCAGCTAGCTTCTCAGATACAGATCGATCCAAGTTGTGCTAGCTCTCATGGTCAAAAAGGCCACCACAGAACGATGTTGATGGTGTCTTGTAAGCCATACATTTTTGATTCAATATATTTAGGGCTTTAAGACTTTGATATGGTGATATGATAAGAAACTTGGCGAACAAATGTGGTCCTCCTTATTGTTCCATTAGTTCATTGTTGATGTTGAAGTGAAAAACAAACTGGTTTCTGAGTTCTTGATCTACATGCCTGCTCAGTGTTCAAATTTCAAAATGCCAGTCACCAATATGATACAGTTCACTTATGGAGAACTCCGTGAATTTATTTACCAACTTCCTAAGGCTAAACCTCATTAATGGACAATGACCTGCTATGTTCACTAGCTGTCAAATATGCCATGAGACATGCACCGTTTTCGATAATTCCATGCATGTGGTGTCTTTTAATTTTTCCTGGTTGAAAAATAGATCAATGGGGATAGCTCTATATGTCTAACAAATTGCGATAAGTATAATCACACAATTGTGGTGGTACGGTAGCTCTTCGGTATAGATACACCCCACATTACTGGTAACAGCCAAGCTCGCATGATATCCATGTGCAGAACACTAATTCGTCTTCAACATTTAGGGGCAGTTATCTTTGCATACTGACATTGAACAGATCTTCACAGTTTGGAATTTTCAACTTTTACTCACAATTCAGATAATGTGGATCCTGTGTCGGTCGTGCCATTCTTTTACCATCATGTGGACCCTTTGCCACAATATAAGTTATAACAAGCTAGTTAGGATCGGTCTCACAGTTTCCAGCTATAAGAATGAAGGTGTATCCATTATTTACTTGAATTTGAAAATCTCTTTGTTATTGATATCTGATATTATTCAAAAAAAATCATATTCATACAGAAGACTATTCATTTAACAATCCAAAATGTCTGCTTTATCTTCAAGTTGGGAAAGTACCAGAGACTTCTTCCTGGTTTTGGTTCTCGGAATTGATAGGAAAGCTACTACAGTATCAGATGATGACCTCAGTGATTATACGGAGGATCATGATTCAGATGGCGCTGCAGTTGAAAAGAAATCCCCGCTAGGTTACGAAGTCACATACTTCAGTGCCTTTTATTTGGTTTTGCGAGGTGTTATTGGAACAGGTGTATGTTGGATTTTCTCTTTAGCAATTTGTCTTTTCCTCTCCATGAACACAAACATTCATAATTTTAACTAATATCCTTATTACTACATTAGATTTTTGCAACACCCAACACCATTGTGAAAACAATCGGAAGTATTGGTGCATCTTACGTTTTGTGGGTCGTTGGATTCATTGTCAGTTTCATCGGTGTTTTCCAATCCATTGAATTAGTCATATATTTTAGAAGACGGTCAGGAACAGATGTTGTTTGGTTAGAACAGGAATATCCAAATCCAAAATTCATGATCCCAGTTGTATATGCTTCTGTTACAGTTGTCTTGTCATTCTTCACATCTTCTGCATCGGCCTTTGCAAGTTATCTGTTTTATGCTGCTAAATATACACCAACAGCTTGGGAGTACAGAGCTTTAAGTATTTCTCCACTTATTCTTGCAGCCTTAATAACAGGTATCAACACCAAACTTGCCATGAGAATGAATTCTCTCTTTGGATTTGCCAAAATTGTATTTGTCTTATTTAATGCCTTTTCTGGATTGTCTACGTTGTCTGGTGCACTAAAGCTCCAAAAGACTACTCCATTTTCAAGGATGTATAGGGAGGTACCACCCATGATGGTAATTCTATCAGTAACACGATCATGAGAGTTGTCTTTTCTTGTGGTGGTAGTGGTTTTGTATTCAATGTTGTTGCTGAGACAAACCCAAGAAACACTATCAAAACATACAAATATTTTGTTCCACTTTCTTTGATTATCATCTACATCATTTACATTCTCATCATCACTGCTTATTATGCCGGTATCCAAGACATCGATGAGATCAAGAAGGCTGGTAGTCTTATTACGGCCACTTATTTTGAGAAGATTTTCGGAACAAAAGCTGCTAGAAGAACCTCATGTGCTTTTGTTGCATTGTCGTCATTTGGCCACTTACTCACGGTCTACATTTCACATTCAAGATCATTGAGAGAGTGTGGAAGACAAGGAGCTCTTCCATTTCCGTGGTTGTGGACCAGCACCAAACCTTGGGGCACTCCACTGTTTCCAATTCTTGTCACACTTCTTGTCAATTTGATTGTCTTACTGGCCCAACCCTGGAGATGCTTATAATTTCATCGTTGATTTGGATTCATATTCAAGTCAGATTTTCAGTCTAATTGGAATCGTTGGTCTTGTTAAGCTACGTAGAGATAGAAAAAAGAAGGGTTTGGGCTACATAGAGTTCAAATGCCATTTTGCTCATCTTATTCCTGTGGGCTTCATTTGTTTTGATCATGGCCTTTGTCCCATCTGAGGGAACTTTGATCGGTTCGGATATGTCTTTCTTCTACGCTTCCTATCCATTAACCACCATTGGATTGTATATACTCTGTATTTTGTATTACATTGTTTGGGCCCAAGTGTTGCCTCGTGTTTACAATTACCAACACAGAATCACTGAGTACCATTTGGGTAGTGGAGAGGCTGGTCATACTGTTATCATGGTCGAAAATGATGAGTTGGAAAAATGGGATGCTGAACATAAGCTCATCCATCACTTGGGTGGTGATGGTATGATGATGAAATTGAAACTGAGGTTCATCTTGTTACGAATGAGGTTCATAGTGGCTCCAGTTACACCAGCGATGAGAAGAAGAATAATGAAACTGTCGCTACTACCACGGTTCAGTCATGTAACTGATGTCAACTGTTTTTGATTTTTATATATATCTATACAACCGACTGAATTTCTTGAATTTTTACCTTCTCTTAAATGAATACATGCAGATCATGTGCATCAATATAAAATACTTTGTAGTACCATCTACGTAACATAGAATTTGTCTCTACTAATTCAAACTGGACTCGGAATGGCAAATTCTATAAACTATAGGATCAATAACTAGATCACCAATGAAGATATATATATAGAAATTTGATGGTATATATATAAAGATAACACAACTTCCCATGTAATATCAAATTTGAAAAAAAATATATAGCAAAGCAGCAAGGCATATTCATCAAGAACATGTAAAATAAAATCAGAAATTGGAAAAAAAGAGTAAAATGAGTAACTAGAAAAGACGTTAAATCGAAATTGAAATAAAAAAAACACTTGTGAACCGAATAAAAAGCCTTAAGCAGATATCATAAAACCATATTAAAGTACTTCATAAATCATCCCTATGAGCATCCACCATGATTTGTATAACCCGAAGAAAGAAAAGAACCAGGCAAAGAGCATTTAGATTTCCCAGATAACCCACTGTTGACCATCTGCTCACCACCTTCATCATAATAATTGTAATTAGAAGAACCACCTCTATTCAACTTCCCACCCCCATCATCGCCATCAGAGTCATCCGATTGTACTCCAAGACAGCATTTCTGATGTTCCTTAGTAATTTGTCTTCTCAGGCATTGGATCACGCCAACCAACTCTGGATTATGCTGTGATGCTTCTTCAGCAGAAGCCAAAATGACAAACAAGTTATGAGGTGAAGGAGGATTCGAGAAATAAAGCAAAACTTCAACTAACTTGGCGGTTTGATGTCCGGTTGCTATTAAATTGAGGATGTATTTGTAGAGGATTGGTTTTCTTGAAACGTAAGGCGTGATGTGTGAGTCCTTTAGAAGTTTAGCTAATATGCTGTTTGCTTTCCAAAATTCAAAGTTCCAACAGTTGATACAGTATGTTATTAATGTCTCATATAGGGCACATGATAGGATAGGAGACAAACTGGAGTATAGCTCGACACAGAAATTAGCATCAATGATTTGTTCAACTAAAAAACCATAACTGGAATAGAAAATTTTCATATTTCGAAAATTCATTGATTCTGAACTAATTGCAACGAATCTCATGATTTCAATACACTTGGAAACATTATCATGAGCGGAATTCAGCAATGATAGTCTAATGGTAGTCAGTTCATCTTCAACTCTCAACTGGAATTTTTCACTGTTCTCTTTGGATCCTTGGAAATCCGGGAACTTGAAAGGCATGTACTTGGTTGGGCACATCTCACCACCTTGCTGGTCACCCATACAAGATAACAACGCACTAGGTCTCAACTTGATCAATTGCTCCAATGTATATTTTCTAGGGGAATGTTTTGTGACAGTATAGACAACAGGAGAAGCATCCAGATTTGAACCTTTGGCCAGGTAATCATCAATTGTAGCATTAGGTGAGCTGCGTCCTTCGTATTCTTTCTCATATGCTTCTCCAACCTTAATTGGTGACAAGTTAGTACCTTCAACAATTTTGATAGGAGATGGTTTTCCAGACTTACTCCATAATGGGGCCAACAACTTGTTGTTCGTGGAACTTGAGTTAAGTTTCAATGAGTTTGTTTTAGAAAAACGCTTGTAAGTATTACCTCTTGACATCACACTGGTTCCGCTCTTCAAAAATGGGGCATCGGAATTGAACATGTCGGTTGGATTTGAATTTTGAACACTGTAATTGGACATGAAAGCAGTAGTTTCTGGTTCTTTCATGTAGCTTAATCCACCGAGAGTCTCACTATTATTCTGAGTAAGAGGAGCGGTGCCACTTTTAATTTGAACATCCAGAGCTTCACTCAATTGTTTATACTCATCCTCGGATGTATCTCGGGGCAAAGATGTGATTCCATACTCTAGATCTTCGCCATAATTTTCATCACGCTTCTTGAAAAATGCATGGTTGTGATGATGGTGACGATGGTGATGGTGGTGGTGGTTGGGTTCATACTCATCTGTACCAAACATCTGTTCATCTTCCTCGTTTGTATCAAACTTTTGATCTTCCAAATCAGGACTAAGTGCGGCATCATTTTCAACTGGTCCGGATACCTTCTTACCGTTAACAAGTCCTTGAGTTGACTTCTTATTCTTCTGGAAACGCAAAGTGTAATGTTTAAACCCATAATATATCAAAAAGGAACCAAGCAATGAAATTATAGCCAAACAGACACCAATGACAATATATACATCGACAGGCAAGTCCAAAACTTTACTGAAATCCAACTTTGAATCACCGTCCTCTGGTTGTTGTGTGAAAACATGATCTTCCACTCCATTCAGTATTTCTTCAAGTGGTGTATAAAATTGGTCAAAATCTTGATCTGGTGGGTTTTGTAACTCTGGAATTGTTTCTTCAGGAATGACGATCTGTTCTTGTGGTATTGGCGTAGGGACTTGTTTTTGAAAGAATGGGTCAGGGATACTATCGGCCTCAAAGGTATCAAGTTGATTGGCTATTTCTGGAGCTGGGTTTCCTGCGGGTGGTAATAATGCTGCTGGAAGTGGTGGTGGATGATGGTCTTCGTTATTAGTGGGATTCGTATATGGATTCTGGGGTACTAAATCTGGCGTCAAATATGGGTTTGCATCTGGGTTCTGCCCAAAAAGAAACTGTGATATATCATCAACTGCATCTCGAGGAATGTGACTGTGGGTCTGTTGAATGGTGTCTTTTTGGTTATCCTGCTCAATGGCAATGTCTTGTATGGCCTGGAGCCACTGTGAATTTTGTTCCGCTGAGTTTGAAAGACCATCGTCCGGCATGTTTCTTGTTCAGATTCGGCTTGTTCTAGCAGAGGAAGTATAGCAAATGTATTGTATGTTGTCTCAAGTGTTCTAGGCTGCTGATGTAGACTGTCTTTCTTGGTGAAACACTGTTTATTAGTTTTGATTCCCAGTGTTTTGGAAGTTTTGATATGTGTGATTCGAATTTGACTTTTGAACAAAACAACAAGAGGACAGACCCGATCTCTAGGCGGCTGTGCGGTCCATGACAATGGCCGCGCAGCCCTCTATATGATATTTTCAATTTAAATTTCGAGTAATAGGGATATCTGAAAAAGAGTTAAGACAATTTATATAAACTGAAATCAAATTTTAATAGAATAATAATAAGAATAACACAGAAACAGGGAATACAGACCAGATTATTTAATTCATGTATATAGAGAAACGAAAACAAGCGCACAAAAAATTAACAATATTTCAAAGCCACATATCACTCTTTAGCAAACTCAAACTTCTGGTAACCGGTGCTTATAAAAGCATGATCTAAATACTTCTTCCACAACTTCTTACCCTTCATAATCTCAACATCACCAACATCCAAAACCTCGTCATCATACAACCCACCATCATCATCCACATCACTATCTCTCTTCTCCAAACCTTTCGAACCCTTAGAACTCTTTGACAATGCTCTAGAAAGCCTGACCCAATCAGCAACCAGCAACTGTTCCATCCCATAACTCTCATCAGTAGAATATTGTTTCGTGAACTCTAAAGTCCAATTATCCAACTTCTCAACTTTCTTCAAATCAATGAACAACTGGGTATACTTCTCCGGACTGAATAGCTGGGAAACGTATCCTGGACCCAATGGCAAATGGGCAGGCATCACAGGTGGAATGGTCTTATCGACACCCGGGGAACTGTATTGTAAATGAATAGGATCTGTGTCTTCAAACGTGTCTAGCATTTCGGCAATTGCATCGCTTTCAGCGAGTTGCGTCTCTAATCTGGTGAAGAAATCAGACCATGGTTCAAACTCTTGCTGTTGTTGAACATGATCTATGCCTTGATAGAGTGATGAAATATTGTATTCCCAGACTCTGATACCTGGGTTGAAAGTTGGGATCACGGAGGTTGTGACGTGAGCAAAGGCATAACGTTCACCGTGCAACCCACCTTTCTTTGAACCTTTCACTTTGGTTAATAGCACGTCCCTGATGTTTTCCAAGTATTTCACTTTACCCTGTGGTGCAGCCTCGTATCTCTTGGACAATGATTCAGTTGCGTAATCTCCATCTTCATCGATCAATTGTAAGTCTTGGTACAGTTTCAAATTGTCGTCAAATTCATCTTCATCGTCTCCATACGTGTTGAATTGCAACGCGGCTGCTTCTTCTGTGAGTCCTTTTGCGGCTAATTGGGCTCTAATTGATTTCCAAGACTTCACTGAATCTAATGGGAAGAAATGATCGATGTTCATGTGTCCGTACAACCCACCAATGATGATGTCTCTGTATTCATGTAACCAAACGCTCATCTTATTGTAACAACTCAAATGCAAGTTCTTTGGGTTTGGAGGAACATGACCAATGAACCAAACCTTGATATTTCTCTTTCTCAACTCTTTCAAAGTGTAACCCAACCATTCAAACAACTTATAACCCGGTTGTTTTCTAGAATCACAGTTATCATTCAACGGATTCTTATTAAAGAAATACAAGGTATTGATAGACAACACAGCCAACTCACCAGGAATAACCTCTTTGAAAAAATAAACACCTCTATCGAAAACATGCATTTGTTCAGAAGGAACGAAATTTCTCCAAATTTGAAACATTTCTCTCGTTTGTAGCGTTGGACCGGGAGCAAACAAATTATGAGGATACACGTCATTATTCCCCAAGCTTGGCACAACGCTGACTCTTCGATCAATAGGCATCACATCTTCTTCGTCATCATCCATGAACGTCTCAGTGAACAACTCCGCAACTTGTCGATTCATATCAAAGATATCCATCTCAGTTCTCGGATTCAACCGATCGTTGTCGTGTCTGATATTATCACCTGTCCAAGCAACGAAATCAATATGGTCTTTCAAATTCTCCTTGATCCAAGACAATGTATCGCGGTACAAGTCCATAGGTGAGTCACAACCAGACATGGCATCTCCGAAAGCATGCGATCTTTCGTCCTTTGGAGTACCTTTATGCTTACGATGGCATTGTTCACCAATATCGGCTCCAATCACATTCAGTTCATCAGGGTGCATGTCTGTAATATGTAAGAATCTGCCATGGAGTTTCTTGGAGCTTGTCACTTCTCCAGAAACCGAATCTAGTTGTTCAACATGGATAGAATGGTTTGGTGTCAGGCCCAATTTCAATAGATGTTCTTGTAACTCTGGTGAATCTTGTAAATCGTTCACTTTTATCTTCACCGAAGATTGTCTGTTGTTCTTGGAATTGACATTGGTATAGGGGACATGCTTGTTGTTGAGGTCAACTAATTCATTTCTTATGGTCGTTTTGTCTTGTTGGATTGTATCGGAGATGAGACTGGGAAGCTGATAGATGGACAGTTGCTGTTGCTGTTGCTGTAGTACAGTGTAGCCGAATACACTAGCCAATGTCACCAATGAGAGCCCCAACGGTATAGCTACTCTCTTAAACAGTGCCCCTTTTGATGTCTTGGCCATATCTTATGTATGTTGTGTTGTCCTTGCAGTAGCTCTGTGCAGTGTGTAGTCTATTCCTTGATTGGTACGTTTAGCTGCGTTTTTTTTTTTGGTGAAGATGAGATGGGCGATTTATTATGGCCTACTTGCTTAAAAATTCAGTGATTGTTATCAGAAAAAAATGAGGAATTCTTTGTGGAATAGCAATGGGAAGTTGGAACAATTGGAAAGATCTCTCGTTTGACAGCAAGCTATAGATATAGATAGATAAATAGATGATGAGTTACCGTCACCTGAGCTTCACTGACTTCTTCTTGAAAGTTGAATCTCCGTAAATTTCTGTTCATTTCTGTTCATTTCACCGTATAGGTCATAGCAATTTGCTGCCCCCGCAAGGCAAACAATGGTGCGCCACTGACACATGTCACGGCGGTTGCTGGTGATTTGACGACCGTATATTGGGTGATTTCATTTACAATAATTTAATTGCCAAATTTTGGTGCAGACATGCGTAAGCTGGAATTTTAATCATACAAGTGGAAAAGTATATTGAAAACAAATATAGAGTGAGTAGTAGGAGAGATATAGAAGTAAAGACATTCGAAAAAAAAGAGAAGGTGAAATTGATGAATGGAAGGAAAAAAAACAGAAACAAAGAAAGATGATAGACAATAAGAGGAATTGAAAATGGGAGTGCATGGTAGGGGAAAGAGATTAGATTAAGATGAGAACAAAAAACATGGCATGTGTGTTTTGGAAATTGGAATATATTGGTAACCATGAAAAACAAAAACAGGAGGATAATGTTGAAGATCTTGCTTTTTTTTGTTATTGTTCAATTTTCAATGAAAGTTTAAGGGAAGGAAGGAATGGAGTAAAATTTAAGTAAGTACTTTTTTTGAACTTTTTGTTTTTGTGATACAAATTGACTAAACAAAATTAAATTGGATGAGAATGAATGACACAAATATTTGGAAAAAGGGAGTGGGTTGGCGGGGGTGGATGGAGTAATCATAGCTGTTTTTGAAGCAACAAAGTAGGATAACCTGTGGATTAAAGACAAATGACAACGATGAAGAACCAAGGTATGAAAACATAAACGGGAGAAAAACAAAGAAAACACAAGTTAAAAGAGAAAGGGGGAAAACACAGAAAAACAGTGAAGCAGGGAGCATAAAAGAGAGAAAGACAATGCAACAACTGGACCTTAAATGCAGCCTGAAATCAATACACTCAAAAATATGAGAAAAGCAAAGTAAGCCGAGTGTGGGGATCAGGGAACACACACGAACCGCAAAGACAGGGAATTGAAGAACAGTGGAATTATGTCAATAGAATGGAAGGCATATAGAAAATTCAGTGGAGGTGGGTGTATATGTGTAAGTGGCAGGCTGGAGAAAGACAAACCAACAGATCATCAGTTAGCAAACAAGAGAAGAATGGTGGAATCGGGATGAATAGGCAACACAAATATTCAATAACGGCAAGCTAACAATAAAAAATAACCAAGCATAAACCAGTTAAAAGCAAATCAATAAGCACCAACATCAATACATATGCTGAGTAACCTTTCTAGACCCAACATCATCTCCAACAGGAAACAACTCCTGCTGTCCCACACCAACCGTAGCAGCGGTAACATCTCCCTCACCACCATCGAAATCATCAACAACCCTGTCAATCTCAGTAAACCGTTTCCCCGAAAACTGTCCATTCGGCAACACCTCACCTCTATTATTCGGCTTATAAGCACTCAAATCCCCAGCAAACTGGGTACCACCGGACCCCACTTGAGGTGAACGCACAGGCATAGCCAACATGGTGTCTGTATCCGCGGAATGCGTAGAGAGGGAGTCATGGCTCATTGACATTCTTGAAACTTGGTTTGCTGACATTCCGGCGGATGAGTCATTACGTAGGCTCATTCTCTGGGACATTCGTGAGGATGATTGATGGCGTGGTGAACTGTTCACCTGGATAGCTGGATTACCGGGACTGCCAATGCCAGTGTATGAGGACCGGACGCCAGTGCCTGTACCTATTTTAGATGCCCTTGTTGTAGACACGGATGATGATCTGGATGGAGCACCCGAGGTAGCTAGAGAAGCGAGTCTTCTAGACTTACGTCTTTCCCAAGCAACCGTGGTTCTTGACTGAGGAGTAGGCATCTGAGTCAATTTTTTCAAATCGTTATACCACAGCATCATTTGATCATATCCCATAGCTTTGAAAACCCAATTGTGTCCTTTGCTCATTAATCCACCACCAGAGGATTTCGTATGTAGCACAAACTTATGGAACGCGTCTGGATTCTTATCATCTTTTCTTGAATGTTCTGAAATGGAGCAGTCTTCCAAAGGTAAGGACATTGATGGATATGGATCCTTTTTGCGGTCCGAAGACTTGAATTCATGGATGAAGCACGGCGTCAATACGTACCATGCACGAGTGTATGATTTGAGGTATTTCGATTTACGTTCCAAGTAACCAGACCGGATTTCAAATGAAAGTGGATCGTTTTGGCCCCTGTATTGGATCTCGGAGGAGTGACGCATAGGCAAATTCAAGTCGATGAAATTGGCGGTGTCTTTAGCGACGAAGGAGTCCCATTCGAATGCTGGATCTTTTGTAAGGATGCCCATGTCCAATTTGGAAATCAATTGATCAAAGACATTTTGTGCTTGTTGGCCCATTAGTTTGGCATACACGGTCAATGCAGTTTGCATTTCTATGTACACCACTTTTTCCAACTCTTTACCTGAGGTTTGTAAATTGATGAACGCTTCATGCAAGTAGTTTTCTTCAGTCAGTTGTTTTTTGATTTGTCTATCCAAGACATATTTCAAGATATGAGGGTCCTGTTTTGGGTCCAGATGGGATGGGTTTTTCTTCGCTATATCAATTGCAGCAGCATAAGCGGAAAGACTAGACTTGGTTTGATGTTGCAAGGTACCGATTTGGGTTTTGAAATCAGACTGCAAAGTTCTAATTTCTTTTATCTTGACAAGCAAATCTCTCTTCAAGTCTTCTAATCTTGGGATAATCGTTTGATTCAACTCTTTCACCGTAGTTTGAGCTAATTGAGCGGCACGAGAATGGTATTGATACAACAATGTAGGCAAGTCTTGAACAGATCCACTGCCTAGTGGTAAGAAGAACTTACGGGCCATTTCAAAGTCATCGTTTTGTCTGGCTAGGTCACTAGCCACGTTTCCTCCAGCACCACTTCCATTTCCATTGCCCGCACCACCAGAGCCACCAGCATCATTATTGTTGAGATGGAATAAATTGGATGCTCCACCACCTGAACCAGATGAATTGTTGAGTCTTATAGGCTGATAGTAGTCGCCATCCAAACCTTGAGTTATAAAAGGAAAAGTGATGGCATGATGAAGTCTAATTTGTTGTCTTGAGATTTCTTCATGAACAGAGACGATTTCTTTCAAATAGTGAATTAAACAACCAATGATGTTTCTCCATGAGTTAAATCTTGAAGCCAACACTTCAGTTGGGTTTGCCGAAGTTGGCATCAGCACCGAGGTGGGATCCGTTGGATCCTTTTGTGGAGTGGGCACCATCTTTTCAGCTTCTCTCTTGCGTAAGTTTTGTAAAACTTCTTGTGTGTTGGTTGATTGAAATGATTTTGTTTGTTCAAATTGTTTAAGCCTTTGTTCGTCCAATTGTTTGAGTCTTAGTTGGTTTTGCAACAGTTGTTGTTGAGACACCAAACTCATTTGATGGTTGTTATTATATTATTAGTTGGGAGTTGTTTGGTGTTTGGTGATGTTAAAGAACAAATATTGACAACCCGTGTCCGTGGATGGAATTCGAAATTGATGAAAGTATTGAAACAAGCAACGAAAAACACTTGTTGAGACTTGAGAGTTGAGAGAGGTGATTGGTGATTAGTATTTGATGACTCCGTGATAAGAAATTAAGAAAGAAGCGTGTAAATAACAGGTATAACAGGTGATGAGACTGTCTTGACAAGAGGATGATTACAGTGGGATTGTGATAGTTACAGGTGCCAGATGGTTCTGTTCTGATGGATTAGTATGGTATGAGTGGGTGAGTGAAACGAGGCAGGCAGCCACTGCTCGAACACTCCAACACTCGAGCACTGGCCGGGGGAACCAATTGAGGAACCATCGACCATCGACCATCGACCAGGGGCACCAATAAAGGGAACTGCTGCATTCGCTGCTCGCTGTGGATCCAGCGCAACTCAAACAAATTAAAACTCGATCGATCTCAATCTCAATCTCAATCCCATGTGAGTGTGAGTGTGAGTCAAGAGCCAGCCACCTCCAAACTTTAACTTAGTCTGGCACAGCCTCTCCTGATTCCGCTAGTAGTTCAGTAGTCCAGTCCCACTCCTCGTATCTCGTATCTTGTTCCACTTTAGGCAATCCTCACTGGCTGTCTCATCGTACACTTTCCTGTTAGGGTAGTTTTGTTCCAGTTCCTACCCAATTCCTACTTCATGCAGTTCTATTGTCTGCAACTTCTCCATGATGGTAATCATAATCATACGTCACTCTTCAGTGCTATATTACAATTACAATTTACCTCCACAACTTCACAACTTCACAACTTCCCAAATAGCCATGATCCAGCACAATTCTTGTTTTTATCAAAAACAGCAGACCGTACTACGAACAGAGCTTGAATTCATGCTCAGGGCAGATTCACACATGAGTATATAAACGAAAATATACAAATTTCACAACTACACCATAGACAAGTCAAAGTTTAAATTGCGTACTAGGGTAAATTTTGGCAACTGTTCCTCAGTCACCAGTACGTGTTCACGTATATATATAAACTTCTAATGGAATCAATAGATTCATCCGGCAATTATAAGATACAGCAATCTCAACATTGTTTACCTCGGGTCCTTGAACTCGATCGATCCTTCTCCGTTGTAAACCGTTTAATCGGCACAGG
Organism: Ambrosiozyma cicatricosa; assembly: GCA_030579935.1. Lineage (NCBI taxonomy): Eukaryota > Fungi > Ascomycota > Pichiomycetes > Pichiales > Pichiaceae > Ambrosiozyma > Ambrosiozyma cicatricosa. Next base: position 14,384 of record JAKTRY010000090.1, on the reverse strand, counting down.
AAGAAGAAAAAAGAAACACATTTCCATACACCGACCGATCATATAAATTTTGGTACGCTGCTTTACTATTGCACTCCATCCTAATCATCAATTCACACCATATTGTCTCAACTCATAAGTCATCTCAGTAAAACCACCTTCAAATTTGGGTGCACCTAGCTAGTCTCCAGATAAACTTTGTTGAAAGGTAAACAAATCAGGCTGCGCTAGGTTAAGTTTCCAGGGACACCACAAGTAAGACTGTATGGTTGGTAAATGAGTAGGAGAAGATGTAGATCTGAGTAGAGACCAAAGCCAGTGATGGTACTGGAGTCGATATGTGTTTGATGGAAGATGAATATATATATTGAGATGATTATAAAGGTCAGTAAAAGGGTAAAAGGTGATTGATTAATCCTAGAAGGACGCTGACTGGGTGTGGGAGTTCACCAGAGGAGGAATTTGAGGGGAATTTATATAAGAAAGGCTACACAGCAAAAAGATAGGGATTGGGACTGGCACGACTGTGACAGGACAATGTAACTAAAAGAAGTAAGTAGGAGCGAGGACCAGAATTGGGGAACGAGTCGATCGACTTGATGATAGCGTCGATATGGACTAAATGGGAACAGTGTTCAAGAGTAAGCCATCTCTAAGGAGTAGGAGTCGTTACTCCATAATTGCAGGGAAGTCAGCGACAAAACTGAATCATCGGCTACTTGATATGACAGTAGATACGCACCTTGGATAGTAAAACATCCATATGAAACTTGATCGATATTGAAGATATAACTTGAAATCCCAAGATTTGGAGCAGTTTTCATCAAGGTGAAGTTCAAGTAGACAAACTTCAAAGCCTACCAAATTCCACGTACCGTTCACGTTGATTCCACCTTTGACTTTAGTCTATATCAAGACTTATCATAGGCATCACATAACCAAGATAAAGTGTGTAACTTCTGAACTGAAATGTAAATATCATTGCTAATTGACTTACTTCTCTGACTAGTGATCTTACTGGCGGGTGGCTCACTGACACTCTCACTTATTCCGATTGTCACTGATGATCACACCGATTGAATCGTCATGAGGTTAAGAGAACATCTTTAACTGAGCGTGCGATTCTGTCACCATTGATAGAGTTACTGCTAACTTTATAGTGTTCCTGACTTCTGTTTGAGATCGGAGTACGAAGTTTCTAATGGAGATTTATATAACGCTGTGGTTTGTCCAATTATTTTACTCACTGTTCTAAACTCTGATTATGATGTCAAGTAAGTTGTCAACCAGTCAGCCAACTTCAGCCAGGTTTAAACCCTATGGTTGTCAACAGCTGATCTCATCAACGGCCGGCTTCCAAGCAAACTAAAAACATTTTGATTTCGATTTCAACTTCTATTTTAATCCCAATGTATCAACGTAATTAACATTCAAAAACAAACTCTTAGACCCAGCAAACCACCTGCAACTCTAACACCAACGCCAATCCACAATCACATTAGCTCATACCTCACTCCCTGAGTGGGCAGAGTGACAGCTTACTAATCCAACCACTGTGACTCACACATAGCCTTATCAAGCTCGTTATTCAAAGTAGATTCATAACTGGACAACTGTGTTTGTAGTTCCTTGGTGTTGATTAGATCATTCTTCAAGTTTCTTTGAAACTGCATGAATAATTCTTGATCTTTGGAAATTGATGTGTTTATTAGTTCGTTTAGTTTAGTTTCCATTTCTGTGCTTGGTAAGCCTGAGAGTTTTTTGATCCATGATTCTGTCATTGTTGGGTATGTGAGTCTTGTTAGTGGTCGGGTGTTGTTATGGCTGATTATGAAAGGATATGTGAAAAGAGTAGACTCTGCACTCTGCACTTGGAAGTTAGAGGTAGCTTTCCTGATTTCGGCTGAATTGGATTGCCTCATGAGATTAAGTTGAGCACGACCCAAACCACCAAAAATTCGAAAATGCTCAGGGAACCAGCTTGTCCGAATTGGAGATACACGTTCAATTGACAATCAAGCATAATCATCAACATACCTCTCAACTTGTACCCCTGTTTCCCATTAATTCAACAACAACCAACAATTTACAAATCTACATTATCAAGATGGCACCGATGCAACCAACAGGGGCCAACGGCAATGCGGGTCCCACATTTTCCATCTTCACCCTCAACAACATGGAACCACAACACGTTACACGACTCGACAACACCACAGACCCCTCAACATTCGAGCAAGACCCACTGACGCATCAAACTGAAGCCTTTGCAGCAATGATATCAGAGAAAGCCGTAATTGATACCAAAGGAATCACGCAACCGGATGGGTCAATAGAATACGGAGTCTTACAAAGCGGGAAATTCAAATCACTTCGAGTCAAGAAAGGTTCCAAACTATACGTTCCTGGGTTTCATCCGCAGGCCGCATCACAATACTATTCAGAGAGCACCAAGAGGATTCAAAAAGCGTGTTCGGATTTCATATTGCTTGACGAAAGCAGTTCAATGACCCACTGTGCGAAATTACACAAGATCAAGAAGGAAAAACTCAAGAAGTACTTGCTTGGTGAGTACCGTGTCGTTCGGACTAGAAGTGGTACCGTGTCAAGGAAACTAACGACGGAGGTGGAGGAACTCATTGCCCGGTCGGTGTGTTTCCACGGGAATGGGTATGTCAGCTACCCTCAGATGTTGCTGTTGATGGAAGGTGTTCGTAAGGAGTATGCTGAACAAGGTGTGCCGTTCCCAGTGAGAGACGATACAGTTGTCACTCATGCTATCTATAGCGTGTTCTTGAGACGAAGTAAAGGGTTGATTAATAAGTTTAGGGTGGTTCGGTTGCCCAAGAATGAGGTGTTTGAACAGAGACCAGAGAATTTTTTAAGGTTTTATTACTTGCCTTTGGACCAAAAATTGGCAAAGCTGGATAAGATGCCCTTGATGGTGGCTGTGAATGGGATAAGAGCAAAGATCAATTGTCAGAGCTCGGCTCATATCAAGCTAGTGCCAACAACTAATCATGATGAATTTCAAGATGATGAAAGGGCAGTCACTTTGTTTGAAGCGTTTACGATGAGTGGTGATCAACTACCAAGATACGGAATCGTCCGTGCTGATACCACGATTCTCAGTCAATTACCAACAGAACACGTTAAGAAATGGGCCACTTCAAAAAACGGAACAGTCACCAAAGATACGTTCTACAGCTACCTGAAAGACCACCTAATCCCAGAACTGCAAACCCAGAAACACAAAGAAGGCCTCCCAGCAAACCACCCAACGATCCTACTCCTACAAGAAGACGAACTGAACTTACCAACATACGTGAGCTTCCTATGCGCAAGACACGATATCAACATCCAAGTCCTCCCACCAAACACAACCCACGTGTTACACCCATTACAAATCGGTATATTCCAAAAACGCACACTCACATTCGAATCCATCTTCCACAACTTAAATTTCAGCAACCTCATAAACGGTCAACTCACACCACAACAAGAATCCGAGATCGTTCGACGAGCGCAGATTGAAAAAGTGCAAGGAAACACAGACCCAGACTGTGGGATACCGTCATTGAACGAACTGAAAACCCAGTTGAATGTCACTTTGAGTATCTCTGTTTTCTGCTCTCTGTTTGCTTTGACTACGAAGAACTTCAATAAGATGACAATCACGCATGCTTTCCAGTGCACTGGGATCTTTGCTGCCAATGATCCTGAAATTGGGGCTAGTTATCGTATGGCGATTCTCGACAACTATGAAGAACAAAAACCGTTTTGGAACCAACTTAAGCGGAAGTACGAGCCTTTGTTAGACCAGGAAACAACTGAGATGCTGACGGCACAAGGGGGTTGTGATTTGGAAAGTGTGTCGAGCATAATTGCAAAAACCTGCAGTTTGGCAAACTTGACAATTGGTACAACTGGTACGACGAGTGCTTTTCTGTTGATGCCACCAAAGACTGAATGGAGTGAGTTGATTGGATTCAAACAGATTTTGAATGATTCAGAATTGAGTACCGTGAGACAAAGGTTTGAGAAAGTCTCTGATGAGATGAAGCAGGAGTTCAAGCCTATTTTGGTCACTGAACATGATGTTTTGCCACCGGATGATGATCCTCGTTGGAATGTGACTCCCGCTGATTTTGTAATCAAGAAAGAAGAAACTATTGATTCCACTTTGATTCCTAGGGTGTTCAATCATCAGGGCACAAATTCACGGTTGAAGGACCCGGCCCATGATTCAAGTTCAAATAGAACTCCTCGCGCTTCTGGTGCTTTCGTTGCGTTTGATGTTTCTGGTACTTCTGCGACTGTTAATACTTCAAATACGTCTGCTACTCCAGCATTGTCAGCAATGGGTTCCTTGCAATACAAGTTCAGACCAACGGATTCATCAAGAACTTCGACTGTGTCATATTCTTCCAGGACAGCACCTAAGGCTAACACAGCTCTTCAGTCTGCTATTCCTGAAAGACCGTATGTCTATATCCCTGCTATTCCTGTGTCGGTCACCACACAAACTCCTATATCTGCCCTTGTGTCTGTAACATCACAAACATCAAACACTCGAATGCAGTCACCGACTGCATCTTTCACCTCCTCTTTTCCAAAGCGCCCACGCTTAGATGAATTACCAACACCACAAAGGGAAAGTTTGTTATCTACCGAATTACAAAAATTGTTATCGATGAATCTAAGTCCACTTACAATTCCTTCAGGTACAGGCAAGAAGAAGATTGAGTATCTCACTAAAAGATTGAAAGATCGAGACGCTATCATTGAAACTCAGAAGTCTTGTATGCGTGCGTGTTATAAGCGGATGATTGATTTGGATAATGAAGTTGGTCAGATGCGTAAGAAGCTGAAAAAGTTCGAGGAGTGGGAGAATCAGCTGCCGCAACTTTAATTTATTGTGTTATGTGTTGTTTATGTTGATCATGAACATCGGATTGTATAGTTTAGACCTGTAAATTGATATATATGTCTTAAGATACAAAAAGAATAGTACAAATAAACAGCACTCACAACTTTTCATAGTTTTCCAACTTTTTTTTATTCAATAAATAAAACCCAAACCAGAAACCGAAAGCGCAAGCAAAAGTAGTGAACATCATATTAGGAAAATAAACCAAACCTGAACCAGAAGTACCATCTCCCAACTTTTCAGCAATGTTACCCATAACCCAAGGAATCACGGCACCTCCAGCAGCACCGAGACCACATATGACTGGAACACCACCACTGCCGATTCTAGTAGGTAGACATTTGATGGCAATAACCATACTTGTGGCAAAAACTGGACCAACAAAGAAACCAACAAAATCAATGCAAATGACCTGTAGTGAAGTGTAGTTTTCAAACATCCAGAACCCTGCACAGCCAGTGGAGATCAATCCTGTGTAGAGAACCATTGCTTTCACCTCATTATTTTCAAAGAAATGACCAGTGACAAATCCCAAAACGAAACGCCCGGCAGTGAGAGAGGCCCAGTATGAAGAAGTGATGTATGAGGCTGATCTTTCGACGACTTTCTTGATAGTGATCAAATAGTTAAAGAACCAGATTCCTGCGCATAATTCGGATCCCAAGTATAGAAATAAAGTAAGGGCAAAGAACAAGACGTATTTGTTTCTAAGTAGTTCTACCATCGATGCTTGCTCTTGAGGAATACCACCATCTTCATTTTGTTCTTTCAAATGTTTTTGTTCTGTCATATACATATACTTCCATTTGGTCTCATTTCTGAATATAATCACAGAACAAAAAAATGCTGTTGTGGCAAAACCAAACAATAGCAAATAATATTGGTTCCATTCCCAGCCTACTTCAATCAAATGAATGGATAAAATAGGACTAACAAGACAACCTAGTCCATAGAAAGCATGCATGACCCCAAGCAACTGATTAGCATACTTCAAATTTCCAAAAAACAAGTTCAAACAACAGTCAACAGTACCAATTCCAAATCCTGAGAACATTGACAATGTGAACATGAGAATTAAAGGGAACTTCAAATAGAAACCCAAGCAGGTAGCCATCACGCAAAGCATAGCAAAGTTGTTTAAATTTCCCAAACCTATTCTTTTCTGTAAAGGTTCATTGGCGAAGCTGGCGGTTAAATAACCAAAGAGCTGAAGCAAAAATAACAGTGACAATTGGGATCTATCAATTTGGTAATATTCCAACAAATAGTGCATGATTGAACCAAGTGTCTGATCCATGAACCCAACCACCAAAAGGAATTGGAAACAAGTGATGGATTGAAGTTTGAGCTTCCATGAGACAGTAACATTGGTAGATTCAAGCACCACTGGATGACCCATGTATTCAATTGTACGAGGTAAGTTGAACTCTTGATCTAAACCATCATCTTCGTGTGAACTGTTGTTCTGAGCTCCTGTACCCTCTAAATCAGAGAATCTGTGGTGTTGGTTTGGTGACATTTCTGATTGCTCATAATATTCTAAAGACATTTCGAAGTTGTCTGAATTCTGGTCCCTTTGATCAGCAGTTTGTGAAGTGTGATATTCTTCAAAATTGGAAAGTTCGATGTTGTTGGAGGAAGACATGATATATTTAAACAAAAGTTGTAGTCGAAAATTCTAAATTTAAATATGGTATAAACGGTAGCTAACAGGGTAGATTTTTGTGAAAGGGCGTGGAAACCAAGAACAATTGGGGAGAAGAAGGGTTCTTTGATAACCATAATAGACAAGTTTTTCACAGATTGAACCAACTGGCAATTTACGAATTCATGCATGATCAAGTGGCTTAAAGTTCCAGCGAAAAACTAACCGAGAGCAGACAGCCCGAGTCGCCAACAACATGACATGCAGCTCTCTACCGGTAGCTCGCTGGCTTCCCAGGGTCCCAATCTCCATCGAACATTCAACAGCTGTCTAGGGGTTAATGCATATGTAGCCCTCCTGGATTATTATTGAACGTTTCAAATTCACATTTGATATGATTCTGAGCTGTGGTTGTGACGACCAGAACCATGTGTTTTGTTGTTTAACATTGATCCATGCTGTTAGCTGTTGTACTGATGTGATGTTGAACTACTTCTACTCTACAATGAATGGAATATGAAGATGAAGAGCAGAAGATGGCATTAATACCGATGTCCTTAGTTGTAGGACTCATATTAATACTCTCCCCCTAAAGGCTGATCTCTCTGATCAGGTCCAGAGCTATACAATGAGAAAGAAAGACTCGTACTCATATATAATACACGATTAGACTCACCAGATTCACAGACTACCTAAGCATGTGAGACCACCATAATATAACGTATCTATATTAAACATGTACGGCTCCATGAACTCGGGAAGTTCGGTTTAACTCTCAACAGTAATTCACAACGAGATCACTCCATAGTTGGATGTCATAAGCCTAAGACAACTAGGAAAAGTTCCATCAACCAATCAGTGTACGCATCACCGATAGTATCAGAACGATCCTATGTTAACAGTACTTAAACCGAAAGGCAATGACTCTCATTAGAAGCCACGGAGGGAACAAACCTAGTGATAGATTACCATAGCAGCTGTCCATAGTCACCAGAGTTCATATGTAACTTGGTAAGAAAACACTTTCTAATAGCAACAATACTGGCTCTCACATCTTATCAATATTTTATGGAATCTGCTACTCTGAATATATATTGGAAACATTATAAATTATCTACGAGATAACGCTATATATTATAATTTATATAGTTGCCTCTCGCGCAACTCTAGGCTGAAATCTACAGGATTATTTTAATTCCTACTTTAATTGTATTTCTAAAAGGATTTGATTATTCTAGCTAGGTATTATAAAAATTTGAACCAATCGAGCTCGAAAATGAACACATGGGTAGTAAAAAATCAAGCTCTAAAGAGAGCATGCAAACTTACATGCACATGGATGTATAAATATTGTAATCGAAAAAGTCATCATTTCTCAACAGATTCAAGTACCACTGGATGACCCATGTACTCAATAGTACGAGGTAAATTGAACTCCTGATCTAAATCTTCGTCTTCATGGGTATACATGTTGTTCTGGTCTCCTGTGTGCTCTAAGTCTAGGAATCTATGTTGCTCGTTTGGTGACATTTCTGATTATTGAGTGTTGATTTCATAATTGTCTGAAGACATGTCAAAGTTTTCTGAAACTTGGTCTCTTTGATTAGTAGTTTAAGAGATAGGATGCTCCCGAAAAGTAGAAAGTTCGATGTTGTTGGAGGAAGGCATGAGGCCTCAGGTGCATGGGAATATAAAGTCAAAAACTAAAGTTATATATGGAAAACTGTATCTGCTTGAAAGGAAGTGAGAATCAAGAACAATCTGGGAAAGAGTATGGTCCTAATTGTTCACAATTCACACAATCATAATTTCGACTAATTTTTTAATCAATTAGATCTGTACATGCGGAGGCTACCATATAGTCTCGCGAAAACCAAATTTGCCCTAATATGGAAGGTGCATGATGAAAAGTAATTCGCCCTTCCAATTTTTTGTACAATTGACAGAGTGAGCTCTGTTAGTCTTCAGTTTTTACAATTTTAATGCGCGTGATATTCTTTATCCAAAATAGGAAGATGCTGAGATCACAGATACGTAATTTTTAAATGTTTGGACTTCTGTAGTCGGAATTCGGGAATTAGGATGAAACTGGAATACATATTTAAAGGTTTACTCTGTATACTGGAAACGTAAGTTATATGATATTGAAACAATGATGAACAAATACAAGAAAATAAAAACAAAGACATGAAACACATATCTCAAGTCTAAGTCTAAGTTCTAACGGATTCAAATCTGTTCAGAGATGAAAACATCTATATCAACCTCATTCAATGGAGCATTACCAGCATTGTTAACTTTTCCTTCCTTCTTCTTCTCTCTCAATTCAACTCTCTTCAACTTACTAAGAGGTCCCCAACCATGAACAGGAGCATTTAAGGTGAAAGGCTGCAAAAATTTGACACAAGCCTTGAAGTTTTCACCAAGGGAAACAATTTCATGGATGATATCTTCAACACACAAAATTCCAAATTCACCCAATTGTTCTTCGATCAAATTGTTATCATTTAAAGGACTTTCCTTCATCTTTTTCTCGGCTCCTTCTTCTTGTGCTTCTGTACTCTCCGTCGTCTCAGGGACCAAAACTGAACCTCTCTTTTGAATCAACTCTCTAACTGTAGCTAATGAAGGTTCACCAATGACAATATATGGATTCACTAATCTGAGCAATGGTCTCACTGTAGCATTCAATTTGATAAATGTAGCTTGGTAGTTATGTTGTAATCTTAAGACACGTAAAACTTTTTGAGCTTTAGAAGGCACTTTGGCACCATGAGGGCCCGGCACACGCACCACAAAGGCTAATTGATCTTCATCTTCATTGACATTTATCGAATGTTTTGTACCGTTGGAAATTAACTGTTTTTGCTGTCTTTCGTTCAATGTCACTCTTTGAATTCTGGATCTTTCACGTTCGGAAGAACGGTGTTTGGCAACTAATGTTTCAGCCCTTATGAATTTAGATTTTCTTTTTTCTTGCTTTCTTCTCTTTTCTTGGAGAACTTTTTGTTGTTGTAGCTTTTGTTTTTCTAAACGTAATCTATCAGCATTCTTTCTTTTCTTTAAAAGAATTTCTGGGTTGGAGTTGAGTTTCTGGGCTGCTTCAGACATGATTTATTTAGATTGTTGTTGTCTTTCCAATATATGATCTATAATGAATAATTTGATAAAGTGAATACAAATGCAAAGTAAAACAAGGGAACAACGATAAGATCACAAAAACCAGGATTTGAAAATAAATTTGAGATGGGATCTCTGAAATTTTTTTCTAAATTTTTTTTGTGTCGTGCACGACAAAGATCGTCAGATTTGCTGATCTACTTTTGAGGCCTGTACCATTTGAAGACACATGGACATCTCGAACTTCCAAGAGATAAGGGAACTTTACAATAACAAATTCACATATATCGCCTTCTATTATTAAATATCAATATGAGATGAGTTCCTCAAATACACCGTATACAAAAGATCAATTTCTAGAACGATGTTCCCATTTGGAACTTCAGGTCAATCTCTCACCTTTTTCCAACGTTTTTCTGTTCAACAAATAGAACACCACCCACATCGAAAAAGTTCCAGTGAAAGTTGAAAAAACCAAAACGGGAAAATATACCAAACCCTTGTTTGAAACCCCATGAATAGACTTGTCGGAGATTAAACCCATCAACCATGGAGTGACAGCAGCACCAGCTGATCCAAGGCCACAGACAATGGGAACACCTATGTTGTCAACCTTTGAAGGTAAGCTATGGAGAGCAACAGACATACTAGTGTCAAATATCGGGCCCACAAAGAATCCAACCATATTAATGAAGACTATCTGAACGGTGGTATGGTTTGAGCAAGCCCAAAATATCGTGCAGCCAATCGTTATCATGAAGGTGTATATGAGAATTGCTCTGATTTCCTTCTTGTCAAACCACTTCCCAGTGACAAATCCTATAATAAATCTTCCAGCAGTCAAGAATGCCCAATAGATTGAAGTATAAGTTGATGTATACTTGTCACCCTTCTGTTTTCCCGTTAGCAAATAATCATACAACCAAATGCCAACATAAAATTCAGATCCAAGGTAAAGGAACAACGTTCCAGCAATAAATAATACCCAGGTATTGGAAACAATCTGTTTTAGACTTGGCTCGGATTTGTTTGTCTCATTATTGATTGTTTCGGTGTATCTGCATTTCCATTTGGTTTCTCTAAAAAAGGTTGACATGCAAAGCAACATAGTTGAACCAGCAACGATAAGCAACACGCCATAAAACACATTCCACGACCAACCTCTGTTTTTAACAGCTACAACCATCAAAAGACTGACCAGACACTCTAGCCAATAGAACCCATGCATGATACCAAGAAATTGATCTGGGTATTTCAGCTTTCCAACGAACAACATCAAGATACAATCAATTTAACCTTCGCCAAAGCCTTGAGCCACAGCAAAGACGCATAGAACTGGTAATGGAGCCTTGAGAAATGAAGCAATGCAATCTAGCATCACGCAAAACACTTCCAAGGTTGACAACCAACGAATTCCAATTAGTTTATGTAACGGTTCATTGACTGCACTTCCTATAAGATAACCAGCCACCTGACAGATCAAAATGTTGGACACTTTTATCCTACTTGAATGATAATATATCACCAGATTCTCGATGTTTGAACCCAGACTTTGATCCATCATACCTGCGATCATTAGAGATAGAAAGCATGCGATCAGTTGTATTCTCAATTTCCAGGAAACCTTGACATTGTTTGTTTCTAAAGTCACTAAGTGTCCTTCAAATTCAACTCTTCAGGTAACATCTGTGTCTTTTGTTTCTTCTGCCTCATATTTGGAATTGTTGAAATGCATTGAACATTTATCTGTTGGAAATTCCGATTGATATTCATCGTTGGACGTTGGACTGCTTTTGTTGGTTTGAATTTTGGCTTTCCACACCGAATGTTGAAAGTGATGGATCCATATTATACAGGTCTAGATACACAGTACTTGCTTTATCATTCACCAGAGTACAAATAAGAAAGAAAAGTAGATCTCAGCCTAGAGTTGCGCGAGAGGCCAATATAATCTAGCGATTACATCACAGAAACGGCCTAAATCAAGTTTTCGTTTACAAATTAATAAAATCCGGCTTGATGAAAACCTTGAACCTGGGCCGTCTTGGCATGGGCTTTGCCCTGAACTTGAAGCCACGCCTACTATCAATTCCGAAGTTGGAACATGCGGGTGTTTGTTTATAATCGAAATTCTCGCCAATTTGACAGATTAATTACCCCATGGAGACAGGCTGCTTAGGTCTATACTCTAGTGTACACGTCATATCAGGATAATGCTGAATGTCTTAATTTATCATCTAAACATATGTACATGGTCATAATTACAAGCCAAATTCCAGCAATTTCATTTTGTTCCTGTACCTAGAAACAAATTTGATATCTACATGGTCGTTCTGCATGTAATCGTGTATCGTGAAAACTCAAGGCATAAAACTAAGTTTTATTAAAAAATTGAAAGGTAAACAGAATGGGAAAAAGTTTGTTAATAATATTGAATTTCAAAATACTTGTCAACAAAACTTGAAGCCATGAAATATTCGCCGATCCTTGATTTTTTTTTAACCTAATAAAATATCATATATTGAATAAACTATAAAATCAATATGAAATGCCAAACGAAGTTGTTTAGATTTCTTATAAAGAGGTTTTTAAAAAAGAGTCAAGTATCTTCTCAAGAAGGCGAAATCGTCTTCCTACGTTAAATCATAATTTGCATCTAATGGAAAAGAACAAGGTTCTTCACTATAACTTTCAATTGTTCAGAACTGGCATTTTGTGGGATGGAGATATGGAAATGTGGACTTGGAACAAAATTATGGGAGTTAATCTTCAGTAAAATTTCAATAAAGATGTTGAATTTGACTAAATATTGAGCTGGCATAATGTTACCAATTAATGCCTGTTGACTGATGTTGCTCGGAGCAAATTTGGAATTCATTCTTAAAGTTGTACCACCCTTAATGATCTTCCATATTTGTTTTGTAACCTTACATTCACCCCACAAGTGTTCAGTGGTGTTAAAACAGTTGTGATGACAATAGCAGCATTTCTTTTTGGAGTAGCTGTTCAACTGATGATATAAATGTCCAGTTTGTAAGCGATGATAAGATGAGTAAGATCCAGGATGTTTATTCAGGAATCTACTGAATCTGCTCCAGTATTCTTTTCGCCTCTCCTTATCTTTATTTATTGCTTTGGAAGGGATAATTATATGCTTTTCCTATTTTGCTTCATAAAATTTCTTCGAATTACTGTTGAATGATGTTATCGTTAAAGGTAAACCTGTGTGTTGATGTTGGATATATGATAACAGCTCTGTCTCTGATACCATGGAAGTAATGGTGTAGTTTATCACTGGGGCTGTCGCATTAGGGTGGTGCTCACGTCTTGCGGTCAGTTCAAACCAACTGAAAATAAGAGATGCTGTTTGAAGAGATGTTTTGTGGAGACAGTTGAGGAAAGTGGTTCTCAATTCAGTGGAATTTTGATTTTCAAAATCAAAGTGGAGGGTGCAATGGAAAACCCTTTGTTCGGTTGTAACTTCTTTAGCACACAGCCTTTTGAAATTTGGTCAAGTCAGATGTTGGACATGAGTGATGTGGTTCAGCGTAGTGAGTGTGCTGAAAACGTAAGTGTTAACGTATATCGTTCGGACTTCCAGGGCCTTACCCCACAAAGGAGGAATGCGGTTGACAAGATTCTTTAACTTGGTATCCCAGTTCACCTTATTCAAGGGGATCACAAGGTAGATATTAATTAAAATTCATTATTTATCATGTGTACCAATATCTTTTTTTTTTACCAAAAAGAAAGTAAGCATATAATAATTTAGAAAACTAAAGATAAGTTGAATGAGAACTGATAAGGTAAAAGGTGAAATATAATAAAATGTTAGAAGGTAGAATTGGTAGAAGGATAAAGTAATAAAATAATAAAATAATAAATGTTAAAATAAAAAATGGTAATTTGATAAAATGATTACAAGGAAAATAATAACATGATGGAGAGGTAAAGGGTAAAGTAACAAAATGTTAAATGTTAAATGTTAAATGTTAAATGTTAAATGTTAAATAAAATGATAAGTGGTAGGATGATAAAAATGTGAAGTTATTAGGAGAGTCACTGTGTAGAGAGTTGGAGGTAGATATGTGGTCATTTAAATCCAAGGAGTAGAATTGAAAATATTGTACATAAGAATTAGTATTAACGATATCCTCGGCTCTCCATTTAAGTTCTATCAAGGTTTAAGGCAGGGTGACCCATTATCCCCATTGCTTTTCGCTATAGTCATGGATCCATTCAACAGAACCACCAACCATCACATCAAAGGAATTCAAGTCTCACCACAGTTAACTAGCCCAGTCAAGCTAATGCTGGTGGCTGATGACGTAATCTGCACTCTCCGAAACTCCGCGGATGCGAAAAAGTTTTTTGCTCTGCTCAACCTGTTTTGTCACAAGTCTAACCTAAAGCTCAACTTCCAGAAGTCTATTGCCTACACCCTCCATCCCAACGGTACCCACTTACCAGAAATCACCAGCAACAACATCTTACAACGACGAGTCTCTGATCCATCTTTCATCTATCTAGGTATCCCTCTTAACAACATCAACTGGCCTGAAAAACTACGGAAAATCTACAATAAAATCCCTCCACTATTTGATCTACCACTTCAAGTACGCATCCTCTTCATCTACACATACAGTTACTCTCAGTTGTACTATTTAGACCAACATGACCCATGCCCAAAACAACATCTTAACACACATA